>OMOV01090500.1:0-15570 GCA_900312565.1 Beryx splendens
TGACTGCACGCTCACACACACGTGTGACATGAACCCAGTTGTGTGTCTAATTTCACCCTAACTCTCTCACACACACACACACACACACACACACACACACACACACACACACACACACACACACACACACACACACACACACAGCAGGCTGTTTGCTCAAACAAAGGGCAAATCCCACCAGACAGACAGACAGACAGACAGACAGACAGACAGACAGACAGACAGACAGACAGACAGACAGACAGACAGACAGACAGACAGACAGACAGACAGGCAGGCAGACAGACAGACAGAAAGACAGAGACAGACAGACGGACGGAAGGACGGACAGGCAGGCAGGCAGGCAGACAGACAGACAGAAAGACAGACAGGCAGACAGACAGGCAGGCAGGCAGGCAGACAGACAGGCAGGGAGGCAGGCAGGCAGGCAGACAGGCAGGCAGACAGACAGACAGACGCCACCATGATGACATAATATGCCATGGTGGCGGGATGTAAAAAGAGGGAGGTGTAATGTCCCTTTCAGTGAACTGTTCTGAGGTTCTCTGTGCATGGCCTGAGGTAAATATATTGTGGAAAACTATGCCCCCTGGTGGCCCAAAGTCTCATCCGCACTGCTATAATGAGCCCCAGCCCAGCTGTAAGTCAGAGATAATTGGAAAAAGGACTCTGGCTCCAGCTGACATACTAATTGTGCAACAAAATGTGTTACAAAATGTGTAGCATGCTTCATTTGTGTTTTAACACATATGTTATTTTAGGGAAGTTGTATAACAAAGAAAACAGTCTTTAGTCATCTTGAGTATTGGCGGTTTATTGCATAAAATAAAATAAAGTACTAATGTTATGGTCATGTTACAAATATTTGCCTACAAAACTGGATAAATTATGAAAATAAATACTTCTGTGCAGCTTGTCTGCACTGTCATTGCAGGCAGAGACTGAGATTAATAAGTCCATAAAACAGACATAACTGTAATTGTTGTTATCATAATCATACCTCATGTCAAGATAAATATCACGATGCAAAAGGTAGCATTAAACAGAGTGACCTGTTCAAACACTTCTGTCATCTGATGCTAATGCTTCTTATATGACTAATGTAATATCTAAAACTTGGTATTCAACAAGTTGTGGTTTCCTAGGTTCTGCATCGTCAAAACAACCCACCTGCCACGGATCACATATAGGATTCAATATGATTTGCAGCACAATGTAAGTGTTCTTGGGCAGTAGAACTATTTTACTGTCATTGTCAGAAAAGGTCCCCAAAGTTTCTTCTGAAATTACATACAAAACACTCTGAGAAACCCGTTTACCAGAATGGTTGACAACACAAATGTAGTCATAATGCAATATCAAAATCATGCACTCTTTAGATAATTGATTCAATTTTGGTTGTGCTTACAAAAATATAAATATTTCTTTTGGCTAAACAAAATGATACTTCAGGTAGTTAAAATATTACTTCAGAATCTCAGGAAAAGTTACATTGTTTCCTTCTTTTCTTTGTGGATTGTAACGCAGCACCTTGTCGTAACAGGTTTGAGCTCCCAGACGTCTCTGCAGGAGGATCCGTTTCTTCCGTCCGCAGCCGTAAGATAATATGAAGAAAACCACTTGCGGCAGTTTTCAAGAACAACATTAAAGTGATGGTTTGAGATGAAAAAGCTTTGGTGATCCTTGTTTTTGAGCTGATAGTGTTTCACTTTACAACAGCCGACATCCTTCCCTTTCAAATTCTACATACCAAATCTCCATTCAGTTATGTGTAATGAACACTGATAAATTAAACTAGGCTTAAGCTCTGCTCTCTTAACCTAATCCCTTTCACAATTCTACCTGCTGTAGCCTAAACTTCACATCGTTTTCAGATTCAATTCAAGCAATATACGTATTTCCGCCATCAGAGCAAACTGAATAAAATAAACAGCTTTGGAGAGTACATGAAATACTAAAAGGACACAATCAGTCCTCATTGGCTTTTGTACTCTATCATCCTGCTTCATTAAGGCTTTTTTGCACAATCAAACAACCCTGAAGAACACAGTTTTTGTTGAGATGGGAGTTTACAATGTCTGGGGGAAAAATCTGCATTGAGGCTAAATCTTTTGGGGAGTTTTTCAGCATTAAAAAGGTATTCTCTAGGTTAGTAGGCTCATTTCTGAGAAGGTTCACTTCTCTTTTTTGCCTATCACTCTTCTGCAAATTACATGAGCAAATGTTGTGCTAGTGCTAACCACTTTGCACTGCAGAGTAGTGAGGCAGAGGCTTTGAGAGACATTCCTCCATTTTGTGCAAAATATGGAATTCTTTCATTGAAGAGCCAATTATATTTCACTTTGCACCGCAATACAAATTGAAAAGGAATGGCTAAACTGCTGAGAGATGTAACGTGAGGAACGTTTCACGTTCCATTTTCTGCCTTTTCATAAAAACGCAACTTTCTGGCCAATGTCGAAAGGTACCTGTGCATTCCAGACAGTAACGCAGAGCTGTTTGTATCATACACCTTTCCTTTGCAGATAATTGTATATTAGTTTATGAGTTAACAAAATATGTACAGAAATGTATTAAATACATTTCTAAAATACTATCCTGAACATCACGCTGGCATGCTGGAAATCAAACTTGGCACACACACAACAGAAAGAACCTTCTTAGTTTCACTAAAGTGCCCGTCTGTACAGAGGGCAAGGTATAAGAACTTGATTCCATTATGTACTTAAAATACATATAAGGTTACCTTCTTATAATGCTCCTATAATACCTTATAAACCATTTAGTAGCAGCTTGCTGATTCACTAAGCACTGTGAGATTGGCAAAGCAACATGATACACTTGGAGCTTTAATGCATCTTGCATTAATCACAGTTAACGTCTCCAGTGCTTTATTGTTTCTAAATATGGTTTCATAATGACCAGACTGCATCTATAAGATGCTATGATTGTTTATAAGGCAATATAATGCTTTATAAGGAGGTTTTCTGAGTAACCAAAAAATCGTATCTCAAGAACAAAAAACAAAAAAATCTTCTCTGTAGAACCTTGAAATGCATATAAACTAATAGTTTCACTTTAAACACGATCTCCTATGCAAAGCCTGAGAACTCATTTGGTGCATCTGAAGAAACACAATGTGAAAGGTTTCTTGGCTTTGATATTGTGTGTCATGTAGAAGAGTCACTTTAGGTCACCGATACAGATGACTTTGGGGCACCTTTTGTGCTTTGACAGAGCTGCATAAACACTGCAGTGTAACAAACCAGAGGAGGAAAAAGAAAAGGTAAATGTGCATCACCTAGGTCACAAAGTCACGAGAGTACTAGTGGACTCAGGCCGACTCACAGGCATGGCGGTGTATCTTGTGCCCACGCTGCTGGGTCGCATCCTGGAGAGCAAGCGTCGAAGCACAACTGGCGGAGGACAGCTTCGGTCGGCTTAAGTCACCTTGATCGAAGACTTCTTGTGGACGCAGAGCAGGGTGATGTAGGGCACGCCGATGAAGGCCCACTTCTCGTTGGGCCAGAACATGATGACGGGACCTCGCTCCGGGGCCTCGGTCGCCACGTCAAAGTAGGCGAAGCAAACGCAGCCCAAGTAGGAAGCCAGACAAATGAGGATGTGCCTGCAGGGGCGAGGGGAGTTTGAATGAACCAGAATACTTGAGGAATGGCTCTCTGAATATATCCAGGTATTGGCAGGTGCAGGACAGTAATCGTGTAGTTATAAGTAGCTGTGACAGATAAATAATGTGAGGAGCACATCTTCTGAATAATGTTAATGTCCCTTTTAGTATCACAAGGGAGCATAAATGGTCCAAAAAAATTCTAAACTCAATTATATCCCATGCAATATATCTTTCTGTTTTGAGCTTACCAAGCACAGTGTAAATAGGGGAAGTTGACAGAGGACCACATTTCACAGAATATCCTGTCACTGATCCAGCAAAGGAGAGCCAGTGCCCACCAGAACCCTGAGATCAGGCCCAGCTTGAAGACACGCGGGTTTTCACACCTGCAACGACCAAACAGAACACTGAGAGACGCTTACAGCTGTGGGGGGGGAAAGGAAAACACAAAGTCTTAACAGTGGGAGAACAACCAACAGTAGACTTAAATCTGTAGCCTAATGTTGTTCACTCTTTCACGCATATGCCATTATAATCATCACTACACTGACCAAGCACACACATCAGTTTGGCAAATAAATAAACTCCTCTTTACGTTTCCCCATTTGAGTTCATTGACTGTGCTTGCTCTCCTGGATGCAGACCTAAGTGTTAAATCGCAATATACAAAAGCACATGTCCAAATAACGCATTTCTTTGCATCCTGATGGGCAAGACAAGAGTGACAAAACAGAAGCAATGCATGCCAACAACTAAGGTTGAGCACCACATCTCGTCAAATGATACTTTTGACATACAGTGTGGTGCAAGTAAATGTAGCTTGAAAACCAACCTAAATGGAATGTGTCAAATGTGTGAAACACCTTGCCGTTTGTGCTCCTTTATTTTGTGTGTCTGTTGTAAACGCTCGTCTTGATGATCTGTGTTATATTGCCGTAACTAACAATTTTCTTACATTGGAAGACAGGCGTATTCTCTTACTGACCTCTTTGGAAACCGACTGAATTGTGGCCGAAGTACCAAGTATTCTGGTCTAGTACACTGCCCAAGTGTCTCCTAGTGGTCACACCACTGACCCAGAGACATGCACTAATGCGGAGTGCTGATAAGCTATTCTTAGTCTTGTCCTCCTTAGACATACCAGCACAGCCCGCAGCTGGCCAAGGCAGACACTGAGCTCCAAACAAAGAGACAGGGAGGCGAACGGTTTAGTAAAACTGCTCTGATCATGCAGCAGAGTGACACTGTGGGTTGGTGATACGGTTTCACCACTTTACCTTGATGAACTCATAACATTTTACTGGTATGTGGGATTTTAACCTTTGCCCGTCCTCTGGACAGCACAGCTTGGCAAGCTGCCTTTAAAAAACAGCTTTAGACTCATTTATTCAAACTGGCCTTTGCCTCGCTTCGTGCTGTCTAGTGTTTGTATTTCATGTGTTTGCAATATCGGTTGTGTTTTTGTCTTTATTGTTGTTACTTTCTATTGCTTCTATGATTTTATTAATTAATTTTATCCTTGTGAAGCACTTTGTGACCTCACTCTGTGAAAGGTGCTATACCAAATAAACTTTACTTACTTACTTACTTACTTACTGTCTGTGTCTTGCTTAATCAGCCCCAAGAAAATGAACCTACTCTGCTGTCATGGCTACACAACAGCAAGAGGAAGTTCAAAAATAGAGATATGTATGCTAAATACGGCAACTTTCAAGAAGGAAACAGGCCACTAAGTGTCATAAATATTACATTATAGGTGTTAGCTATTTACACTGGCTACAGTATGTTCAAAGGGGAGGGAATCCAGAGGCTACATCAGGTACGGACGTCTCTACAAAGAACTGACATACCTGTCACACACAAACACACGCTGACAAAACCAACACCATACACAGGATGTCCGCGACTATCAGTTAAAAACTAAAGCCTATCAGATAAGAAGCATACATGACAGGAAACCAGGGCTTCTCCTTGCAGACACAGAGTCAGTGTCTGTGATGGGAGAGAGTTGACCGTCTGAGGCTCAGATAACTGAATGAAAGGTCGGCTTGTCTATCTAGGGTGGAGGCCGGCTCTGAAGCTTCCCTCACTCTGGGGAATAGAAAGGAAGAGGCACTGCATGATCAGAGAAGCAAACCAAGATCCAGCACATAGATTATGTGGAGGACAGCTCTGCTTGCATCGGTTCAATGATATGAAAGGCTGTATGAAGGCAGAGCGTGCATGTTAGATGTCAACACTCGATTAAACATTATCAAGATGGATTAATGAATAGAAAAATACATCACATAGTCTTGTTGATATTTATAAACTGGCAACTAACTACTTGAAATGTAAAAACCGAGTGAGATGAAAAGCTATTGCGTTCAGCATTGCGGTCAGTAGTATATTTAGACCCTTATGTACTGACAATGCATGAGCAGAATCATTTGTACCCCTTAAAATGACACTTTGTCCTAAAAATGTGAGGACAAAAATCTTGTACTTGTTTTTTTGTTGGTCTGGCCCTTCATGAATAACAAGTACATGTACGTCAAAGCAAATGACTCTTCCTGGTATGAGTGTACCAATAATTCCGGTTTATGCTTTGTAATAGATACCCTGGACGCCAGACCAATTGTTTTTTTGTCAAACCAGAAGTGGCGTGAATAAGGGGCAGCAGCCCTCCTGCAAATAAAGTTGCAAAATAGTCTGTCCTATCTGAGAGCAGCAGTCCATCAGCCGGGCCAACAGGAACTCTCACCCACTTAGCAGAACAAAAACAATTGGCTAATATAGATGACTGCCATTGGGAGTTATGTCAAGAATTACAAACAGGTTGAACAATAGATGAATTAAGGCTGCAAGACTGGAGGTGGTGAGTAAGGGTTGTGGGAAACGGAAACAACAGAGCATGCCTCTGACATTACCGTGGCAAGCATTACAGACGCAAGACAAATACGCAGGAAGATATAAACACGCACACATTTGCATACACTGGGACACAAACATGAGAGTGAGTGACTTTTAGTGTTTTCAATAACATTCTTTCACATCACAAGTGCCTAAAAATAGCTAGGAAAGGACATGTCATGGCAGCCACTGTGAGTACAACAGGCCAAAGGTGACACGTGACTGTGTAGACTATAGCCATACTGACATTGAAAAATTAGCCACTTGCTCCTTTTTGTTTCTTTTGTCCCGTTCCAAACAAACATTACAGCAGCTGATTTCACTTACTAGCTCACCTTCAACCACAGAGAGAGGAATGACTCAGAGGAATCAGCTGGTGCAGTGTTTGGTTGGAATGAAAACCTGGGGACTCTCTGCCCTCCATGGCACATAGCTGCCCATCCCTAGTCACACAGACACAGAGACACATCTCTCATTCAGCCGCCCACGCCCACGCTCACTCCCAAACACACACACACACACACACACCTCTTATCTGTGCTGCTTTTACGAGTGCACAAGACTCGCTAAAAACCTACTCACGAACCTTTTGAGCTCAGTAATGAGCAGTACGGTGCAGGGGATGCCCAGGGTCATCAGCGACAACGAGTTGACCACAGGCTTCACAAAGGCCAGCCCAGTGGTGATCCCTGACAAGATGCCAATGACCACTTTGAACCTTGACCTAGATGGGAAGAGCAAAGCAAGGAATAGCAACAGCGTCCGCAGCAATCTTGTCTATGAATAGCATGGAAAAATGCAAAAAGAATGTAGGAATGACACAAAACCCTTTCCAGAAAGCAATTTTGCAGACATTATATCAGTTTTAATGTGATTATACTGACAACATACTAAGTTTCACAAGTTAGATAATCAAGCAGTGTTTTTCCCACTACAGATTAAAAGGCCTTGTTATTTGGAGTGACAGCCTGAGGTTAAGGAGGAGCCACAATGGCTCTCTAACAATGGAAAGAGAAGTCAAGACATGTGATGCAGCTTTTACTGGTGTCAGCTATCTAACAGGACTATTATTAAACAGGACAGCCATGGCAGTAGACACAACACGACAAGCGGTGGCCAGCGGTGAACTCAACAAATGAAGGAAATATTTCTTACTGAGATTGAGAAAAGCAAATGTTTGTCTCAGATTTCTCGGATTTATCAAAGTGAAAAGGGGGAAATAACACTTGTTTAAAAAAAAAAAACACAACATCAGAGTTTTCCAGCCATGTTCCATCGAGAGTCATTTGTATGGAGGCTTTCATTCCAGCCAAACACCAGACCGGCTGATTTCACCGATTACTTCCTCCTCTCTTTTTGAAGGTGTGTTAATCTGCGAAATCAGCTGCTGTGGTGTTTGCTTGGAATGAAAACATGCACACATATCGATAACACACAGCTGGAGAGCGCTGCGCGCACTACATCCTTGTAGAAGCACACTAACACCATGTTCACCGCTACTTGGCCTAACCAGAGTAACGAGCTGAGTCGCACAACACAACACAACACAACCCAACCCAACACAACATACCGGTCCCTCCGGAACATCCTGGGCAGGTACCTCTTGGGGAACCACATGCCGATGGCACACATCAGCACCCACAGGATGGCCAACTCATCCAGCATTTGGCCGAGAAAGCTGAGAGTGGCATGGAAATATGTAGATCCGATACCTGTGGGAAAAAAAGAGAGATCACAGGAATACAAAGACTACCTTAGAAAAGAAATGTCACCCGAGACGCCAGAGAAAAGAATGTCACCTGAAGTTGTCGAACATGTCAATGAGGCTGGCTTAAAAAAACAAACAAAACTTTTCATCGAGGTCTATTGTGATCTCGGGTCATTTAAAACAAACAGTAGTAGAGCCTTGTAAACTCAAACTTGGTCTCTTATGGTCTTTTGAAAGCTAAACAAAAAAAATCAGAGGGAATATTTGTGTGAAACCATGTATATCACTGTTAAGGATGGGTGAACTGTTTGTACTGGGAGCTCAAACTATGCAGAGCAGAAGTGTGTGAGTACACAGCTGGCCTGCTCAACCACTTCACTTCATAAAGTAGGGTTCATTTGTCAGCTGGTTAGGTGAAATGCAACCAAACCAATGCAAACTGCAACACTTTCACCTCTGATTCAGATTCTAGCAGACTACAGGTGAAACCTACTGCTGCACATGCAGACAAGTAACGAGATTTAAGGTGCGAGGGAACAGGATATGACAGTCCATCGCTCATCCGTGCAACTGATTTCAGGCCAAAAAAAGCACCTTCTCTCAGTAAGAGAGAAATATGAGGCGATGCTGAGAGATAAAGAGCCCGCTGTGTTAAACGAAGGCTCATAATAGCAGCGACATGTCAATTAGAAACAGTTATTTAGATCTCGGCCTCATTAGAGTCACGACGTTCAAACTCTATGGAGCAGTCGACGCTCTTTTGTTATCAGGGTTCAGCAGACCTTCTATTATCAGCATGATCTGTTTTCATAAGCGGCACTGCAGGAGATTCGCACATTTTAAGGAACTTCTCTCGCTGTACTCGTGCATTACTGCCATCCTAACTGTATGACCTGAAAACAAAGCGCGGCTGCTTTACAGAGACCGTCCACGTCCACTGCTCGTTCTCATCAACACGACATACATGAAACTACACAATATCGTCAGCAGGCAATGCACTCTACCCAAGCTATCTGAAAAAAACACCGGCCTCACAGTTGAGGCCAAGTTGGGCTGAATGTTGTTTTCACAGCAGAACATATAGCTTTGTTTTCCTGTTCAGGTCAAAGCTCATCCCAACTCCAGAGACAGTAGAGGAGAGAAGAAATCATGTGACTCCCTGCCAAGTGTTTAAGTTTTAACAGACAATTCCTGAGCTGATACAGTTCAGACCTCCTGACACACACACACACACACACATACATTCCTGGTCCAACACCAGAGGACTGAAGGAGAAACGTTAAGTGCTGAATGATATACTGTAAGGCCGCTGACCTGTTCACGGCCCACACACATGGGACTGCCTTCACACATGAACAAATTAGATTAAATAAAGTTGCACCATCTAGTTTGAGTGTTAATTCCCTACTTTGCATTCAACCCACGCCTCGTGAAGCTCAACAAAGAATGGCCGCAGCTGTGTCAGATATGCAAATTCTATTTGACATCGACCTCTGAGGTCCCCGCTCAGGAACAGGCAGTGGGAGCTTTCTCAGGACAGTCTCTCTCTCTTTGCTGACGGTGCAGCTGTAGTGTTCTCAGTACAGCAGCAAAGCAACCAGGCTTTGTCATCTCTGGACTGTATGTCATTTACATCCAGTGACACTACTCAAGACGTAGATAGGGTGTCAGATACAATCTATGCAAGATGCTTATTCATCCAACCAATTTTGCAATAAAATGTGTTTTGAAAGAGGGTCAGATGATTCAGTGGAAGCACTGTGACAGAGGACACAGATGAGGGTCAGTGACTCATAACAGCAGTTTTTTTGTTTTGATATCATAATGCAGGCAGGCTAGTGTGAGCACCACATAGCATGCTTCAGACCACACTGACATGATGTCCTGAAGGCCTCAAATAAAGCAAAACAGCAGGGTAAGACTTAAAAGAGGTCATTATATAGAGTGTGCGAGGCAACTTACCAACCACAACTAGTAGACTCCATATGAGATATATCCCACTGTTGAAATGTGTTGCATATTGGCGGAACAAGCACATTAATATAGGTGGTAAAACAAAAAACAAAATGTTGCTGATCTGAAATGATAAAAAAAGGGAAAAGGTGAGCAAAACACGTCAACGCTGAGCTGACCAAGTAAATGGCATGCTTGTCCAAAGTGCACTAAACAATTTCAACACAGTGTGCGGGCCAGTCTGGCCTTTTATAAACTGATAGGCAGCAGGGATGAAGGAAAACAAAGTGCAAACGTGTTAACACCAACAGTAATCACTATTCTCAGTCAGTTAATTTCTTTTGCATCAACAGCTGCGGCAGACACCAAGATGATCCCTGAGTGATGCTGAAAACAAACTGTTGAAAGTCTAACTATAATATTCAGACGCCAGCTAGCTACCACTGGGAAGCAATGCCATGCAGAGAGAAACAAAGCCATAGGAGCCGTGGTGTCTAATAGCAATGACTGTGACTGTAAACGACACAAACAAACCAAAAAAAACAGCATAAGCTACAGAGAAACCCAACGACAGCAACCGACCGTGTTATAAAACTCGGCGATGCTGGGGTAAATAAGGTAATTCCCTTCACACCAGTCCACATCGGAGCTGCCAGCTTGCAACTGGTCCCAAAAAATAAGATTAACGTTGCTCATGTCTCGACTAGTTCTTGCGGATGGACAGTGCAGATAGGACTCCGCCGTCACTGTTCTACAGATTAAAAAAAGGCAGTCGAGAAAAAGTCAATTGCTGGCGATTGGCCGATCAAACACTAGACTTTGACGTTTGACACCCGACGCATATTGTAAATCCGACGATGGGATACACTGGAGGAATAGTCGTGGAGTTGCATTTTAAACCACTGTCCTTCCACAAAGCCAGCTTGTCGTGACGCTCAACTCCGTACATTGACAGCCGCGCACTGTAATCCGAGAGTGTCTAGTTGCAGCAAGAGGGTTCACTCCCACCCACTTCCGTCTTCGCTAAAGTCCCGTTAGACTAGACCGCATCGTTTTAGGCTGGGAATCAACGACACGGTACAGTTTCTTGTTTCTGCGAGGGGCTTATTTTATTTTTTACTGCGTAAAGTCAAAGGTCTTACGTACGAAGCCACCGATAGCGCTGTGAGACCTCGACATGTTTTTAAACCGGTAAAATAAATAATTTTGTTTGGCAGTTGCTCGTGTTTCACTCATGCATACATATTGTGATTGTGTGTGTGTCTGATATAAATAATGAAAAAAATATTCTTGGGTGAAATAGCCTCTGTATGCTTTAGCCGGCTATTATGGCTATATCAATAGTCTCATTTTAGATAGTTGTACGCGGTGCAAGATTATTTCCGGTCTAGCGGACAAGGGCTTCCCATCACAGTTGTTTATAGTTATCTCTGGTATGTTGTGGCAGACGCACGCGCGGTGTCGTTTTGTTAAAATGAATAAATGTCTTTTTTTTCTGTTGGTACTAAATAAGTCCATGGTTGTAACCCATCCATTTTCTCAGCTATAATTTATTTGGACACCACTCTTGATGTTGTGTGTTATTTGTAAATGAAATACACAATTTATTTTAAGAAATAAATTAACTACTGAGAAAATGTTAACTGTGTTTTATTTAGATAATTATTAATATAGAGTTTCGTTCGCTTTCATCTATATATTATTTATTTTTAAATGTGTTAAATTACGTTCTGCTTAAATTTGTTCCTATGAGAAACTGTACAGAAATCTGTTTTAAAATGTATTTTTTTAGTTATCGCGATAACATTTCAAGCCTATGTGAGACAACGAGGCGGATATCCGGTCTCTTTTCGGTGGCGGACCGTCGTTGGGTCGGTTTAGCAAAATGAAGGTACAATTTTCCGGCGAATTTATTTCTTTGTACATAGTTATTTCCTTTGAAATATTCCACTGTGCTTGAAGCTCAGACTCTGAACTTTAAAACGTTGCAGTTTGATAAATGAATCACGGCTCTGGCACTTACGATGCGTATAGATTGGGATGAAAGCTAGCAAGGAGTGATCGTGTTGGCAAATGAACCTACAAACATGGCTGCCTACTATGAGAAATGTGCACGTAGTTGAAGTCAAAGTTACCTAATGCTGTTAAAATGCCCCGAGTTTTGTTGTTACCCAAATGGCGATGTTCTCCCTTTGAAGTTTTTTAAACCCGCTAAATTATTGAAATGTCAAGCCGGCTAGCTAATTTACGGTTCCTCACCGGTATGGGGAGCTATTAGCAGCTACCGCCAAGCTAATGGCGTTTGATTAGCGACCCAAAATTAAGCTCGTATACCCTAACTGATGCTGTTTTGCCTCCCCATCAAATCCTGTCCATGCGGTTATTGAAAGCCCAGCTAATAACGTGAACTTTACATGTTCTGTGTTGTGGTGCTATGCAGAGATAGCCTACCTACATACACTTGAATTGTCATTGTTGTGTTGAACCCTACATGAATGAAGAAGCTATATTAATACAGATTTTGTCTTGCAGCTGAACATCTCATTCCCCGCTACTGGCTGTCAGAAGCTGATTGAAGTAGATGATGAGCGTAAGCTTCGCACTTTCTATGAGAAGCGTATGGCCACTGAAGTGGCAGCCGACCCTCTGGGAGATGAGTGGAAGGTAAGCGATGGTGTCATTATTCCTGTCTCTCTGGACCTAATGTCTGCCTGAGGACATTTTGAACACAAACATGATGTGCCAGGAGCACATTTCATCTTGACATGGCACAAAGTTGTGTTTTCTGCACACATTATTTGGCACACCAGTAGACCCTTTCTGACTTGTCCATAGTCACTAAGGGGGGACGGCGTGTTGCCACAGCAACTGCAGAGCTGCTTTACCAGATGCGACCAGACGTCTCACCATGGCTGGTTGAACTGCATTGCTTTCTCAATGTGACTAGGGTCGGGAACTGAGACGTTCCAGTGTTTCCAGAACTGACCAGATCAAAACACACTTGCGTTATTACTAGATGACCTTATGGTTTTGTTTTATCCAAAGAGCACCCAACCCCATAATCTTTAAAGGTAGACGGCCGGTACGAAGCATTCCGGCCTCGTGTCTGTTGTCCAAATTTTGGTAATTTTAAAATGCAGTCAAGGACATTACCGCATGTATTGTACCAGCACCCTCTAACATGCCAATTTCTCCACATGGACAAACCAGTAAAAGTAACACAACTTGTGTTTTCTCCACTTCTCCAGGGTTATGTGGTGCGCATCAGCGGAGGCAACGACAAGCAGGGCTTCCCCATGAAGCAGGGTGTGTTGACCCACGGCCGTGTGCGCCTGCTGCTCAGCAAGGGCCACTCCTGCTACCGCCCCCGCAGGACTGGTGAGCGCAAGCGCAAGTCTGTCCGTGGTTGCATCGTCGACGCCAACCTCAGCGTTCTCAACTTGGTCATCGTCAAGAAAGGTAATGGTTTAATCAGGTCCATTCAGACCCAACTTATGCAAAACAAGATTCAACAGGTCTTCCATGTGAGAAGCCAACTGTCTGCCAGTCAACCAAAGGAAAATTCTTCATGGCCGAGGGAGATATTTAGGCTTTCATGGCATTACTCGCCTGTTTGACCCCTCTTCATGTAAATCCACTCCACTTTGTGTATTAGTGCAACACATTGATTTCAACCTTGGATCTCCTTTTTCTGGAAGCAAAATCCAGCCACAGCAGTCTTATCCATAGTCTGCACCAGTCACACCGCTCCAGCAGGAAGTCATTGATGTGTACGACACCTCCGTTTGTGTCCACGCTGGTTCTGTTTAGTTGTATTGAAGCCACGCATTCTACAGCGTGAAATCAAGCACATAGCCTCAGTATACACAAGTAGACATTGAAATACATCAGTGATATGGGCAAGTATGTCCATTTTGTACATTCTCCTATCAGATATTGATATATTCATATATTAACACCAAAGTTTGAGTACTTAGTTGAACTTGAAGGCAAGGTTTGGAAACATGAAGAAGAAATTTCTCTAGCATGCAACAAAAACCGTGTTCTGATAGTTGAGTAGCCTACCATTTATAACAGTCAATATTTGTTTCACTCGGGGAATCTATTTCAGTGAAATTATTTTTAAGTTGTCTCTGTGTATGAGAAATGGTCCGCAAAAGCGACCACAGGAATCTAATAAAAAATGGATGAATATAAGTCATGATAGAGGAAATGCCCCCAGAACACTGGTATTTAAATGGGTTTAAAAGTTAAAACAAGTAGGTAGACAAAGGTGGACTTGAAACGTAAACAGTGAGCAGGACAGAGTTATGTACACAGTGGAGCTGAGGCGTGTGCCTGTATGGAACGGGTATAGACGGCAGCATTGATTTAAAACGAGAGACTTAAGCTGACTGAGGTGCGAAGGTTTCAGGCACAGCTACTCTGATACAGTTTGCACTACCTCAAACTCACATTTAAGAATGTCAAAAAATGCAATCATTGGATAAGTATGTTTATGGCACACCAGTAGACCCTTTCTGATTAGTCTGTAGTCATTAAGGGGGGACAGCGTGCTGCCAGAGTAACTGCAGAGCTGCTTTAACAGATGCGACCAGACCGTCTCACCATGGCTGGTTGAACTGCATTGCTCTCTCTCAGTGTATGTATATACTAGGAAACCGATACCTGGTTCCAACCTTTCCAGAACTGACTGGATCGATATGCATTATTCTCTCTGTCTTTTTTCCCCCCTCACCTGCTCAATTACTCAATTTTTAATTAACTATTGAATTGTTTTGCTCACTTTTCTCTCCTCCGCTGTGTGAGTGACAGCAAGGTGTAGGGAACTTAGGGGAGAGCAGAGTGTGTTAAGTTCACAGGAGCTGTTTGCTTGTAGATGGAGCACGTAGCACCATAGCGAGCATCGCAAATGCGAGACGGACTTAAGTGTGGCTACATTTCCACAAAGTGTAGTTTGTCCTCTTGGTTGCTATGCTGTAATGGTCTTCAGACACACATGGCTCCTCTCAGCTGTTTGACCAATTTGGCAAGTGTTGCCAATCATCCTATTACTCAGACAGTAGACTTATCTTGACCTGAAAACTGAGCACTCAACATTACTTGTAACACGTGGCCGCAGGTTCGCGCCTCTGTTGTTACCTCCAGCTTGGTTCAGGCGTTCCTACAGACAATTGGCCGTGTCTGCGGGTGGGAAGCTGGATAGGGGTTTGTGTCCTGGTCGCTGCACTAGCGCCTCCTCTGGTCGGTCGGGGCGCCTGTTCAGCGGGGAGAGGAACTGGAGGGAATAACGTGTTCCTCCGCACGCGCTACGTCCTCCCGGTGAAACTCCTCACTGTCAGGTGAAAAGAAGCGGCTGGCGACTCCACATGCATGCTTCGTTTTT
>OMOV01090515.1:0-10333 GCA_900312565.1 Beryx splendens
CCAACTTCAAACAGCTGGATGACGGATTTACGGTACATCCCACTCAACACTTTGTTCCCACCGCAATTTATCTCTGCGCTTAAGGTTTTACGGTACCTCATTGTCCCGAAAAACTCCAGCGCCCTTCAATTAAATCTCTCCTCTGCCGCTGACAGCTCACTTTGTTGTCGTTGCCAAATTGCTCCATCCCCATGCCGATGCAGTAAACAACAGGGCGGCCCCTGCGCCAGGGCACTGATCACCTCAGCTTATCGGATCAGACGCGTTCCATTATTGTGAACGGGGGGACCGGTGCATGCCCTCCTGCTGGGTTTATGACACCCTAGAAGCTGGAGGTCCTGTCTCTACCTCTAAAGCAGGCCAGGGGTCAGGGAGCAAAGTTAAAGGGGGATTTTCCGCCGAAGTTGACGTTTAGAGTCGCATTGCCTGATACGGTTCAAAGGAAAATTTATGCACTCATGTGAATGTGCTGTCATAACCATCTGAAACCATTTTTCATTGTTCTACATGTTTAAAATAGGCATCAGAAAATGACTGTTTGAGTAATGCTCTCTCAGCTGGCTAAAGAAATGCATGTTGGATTGCAAAAAATGGGGACATTTCAAGGAAAACTGTGAGGAACTGCAAAATTACCTAAAAGGCAACTTTGATGGTTAAGATGTCCCCTAAACCTTCTACAGCTTGCATTCTTATTGGAATCAGAATCCTTTTAATCACCAAGGGAATTCCAGTAGCCTACACACTGTATAAGGATATGCTCACATTCAGTGCAAACGGACAGTGCCAGACATGCCAGCACCCAAGGGTGGAAGTAACACATTGCATTTATTCTCAGTTGAGCAGCTTTTTTGTGTACTTGTACTTTTTGGAGTCCTTTATGAAGTCAGTAATTTAACTTTTACTTTAGTATGTTTTGACAGAGGCTAAGTATTATACTTTTTTTCCAAGCATGTGAGGGAAACTTTAGCTAACTGCAATTTTAAATTCATCCATGATTAGTTAACATTAGCCAGAAAGCCATTTGTGTTTGCCTCGTTGTTGTCTTGCTAGTTCACTAGCCTAAAAGCAACATCAATGGAGTAAGTTTTACTCTGAGTACATTTTAAATGAGCTTCTTTTTACTTTTACTTAAATAGATGTTAGCACTAGTAATTTCATTTCTGCTTAAGTCAAATATCAGCAAAGAAGCAGCATGTAGGCTACTTGAATAGAATATTTTGGTACTCTTACCTAACACCAGCACTGAAGACCACCTACTGGATGGATTTTCATGTTTGGCTTTGCCGAAGTGAAAATAGTCATTTCAACATGTCTGTAATCTTGTGCAGATTATAGTTATGGGTGGCTAGTTGTTTTTTTAAAGCACAGTCCCAGAATATATTATTCTTTGAGGAATGCAAGTTAGGACACAGTTTGACCTCCCCTCACCCCTTCCACCACTTTTCCCCCCTTAACACTTCAATTATTTTATATGGCGTTACTGGTTACTGTACACTCTGGTGGAGGAGATTAAGCACTCAAGCAACACGAGGTGCAAAGAAAGTTCAATGCAGTCAAAGGATTATGAGGATGGAGGATTTATCAAGATGAAGTCCTTTCAGGGGTGGGCTAGGCCCTCTCTTTTATGACTCACTAATTATGAACGCTGCCCATTTTGATTTCACTGAACACTAAGCCTCCTCACAGAGACCGTTTCAGGGACTGAAGACAGAGGATAAAAGTCCTAATCCCAACCATGTGCACTGTTAATACTGGGAAAAACAGGACTGCTCCTTTCTAACACTTTAATTAGCACTGGGAAGATTCGAAGGCGATTGAAGAGATGAAACCTAGCAGTTTCTTGAAGTGGCCATTCAGGTTTCCAGTGGGTCCGGTGCCAAACATCATGAATTTGCTCAAAGTGAGTCAGCAGGGATTTTGTGTCTACCCTCTGGCTGTTTGGCTTCTTGAAAACTATGAGGAATATCAGGCAAAAGTTCTGGTTTATCAGCTCAGATCTCCCTTGCAATGAGAGCAGAATTCATGTTCAGCCATGAGGGTGTTCCCTGCACCATGGGTCACAAGGCTTTATCTCCGACGCGACTCAGTGCTTTATCTTGACAAGAGCTCAGTGAATTAGATTTGACATAGCGTGCCACGTTTTTCTCTTGTTACCGTGTCACAAGGTCACCGGCGCTGCACAGACATCACTGTCAGTGGAAAAGGAGGAGGCGTGATATGTGGAGGAGGCATATGGAGCTTTGGACCACCAGAGGCTGACTCGTGCTCTGTTTCCAAAGGGGAACTGGAGGAAACAGAGAGATTAGAAGGTTAAATAGAGTTTAGTGAAAGATCAGGCATATTAGCGTAAAGCGCAAAAACAGCAGGAGATTCAGAAAGAGGGAGAAGCCAAAAAGAGGGTGTTATCCAGACTACTGGTGCATACCGATGCCAGTTTTGCACTGCCAATGCAGATTCTGATGCTAACATTTTCAGGATCCACTGATACTGAATACCAGTCAGATACATTACTTTTATTGAACAGTATAGACCGAGACTATTACTTTCAGGTCAATGGACAAAATAATGGACAATCTGTTACTCTTCATTAGATGATGTGTGGAAAAGGCAGAAAATCAACATATATGTTATCAGGCTTTAGTATCGGGAAAGTTCTCTGATACTGACATCCGATTACATTTAGGTATTTTCCTGATACCAGTTTCCTGATACATCTGCTTCCCTAATCCAGATATTTGTCAGGAAGAGATTTGCGAGGTTGCAGTCATGCCTCATGTTGAGAGCCACTAATATGTTTTCAGTCAACAGTGGCACAATGAATTTCTATCAAGTCATCTGTCTCTCTACAGCAGAGGATAAGCAAGAGAATTACCTGATGTTTTCACCCAGGTTGGGTGGGTTTAGTGATCAAAGCTAATGAAAAGGGAGGCTATTCAGAGGAACAAGCCATTTGGTCATTTTCCAACGTGAGGAACAAAGGCCATGTATGTTATTAGAACATTTGTTACAGAAATGCTTGCAAATACATTTTATTTGTATTTGTTTGTGCCAGTTGTGGTTCTGTTGTTGAGTGATGTTGAGTGATAGTAGGCTCCATGCTAACACTTAAGCATACACTATGTTGAGTGATAGTAGGCTCCATGCTAACACTTAAGCATACACTATGTTGAGTGATTGTAGGCTCAAAATGAGGAAATGAGACCTTGTAGCAACACTAAAGTTAAATGGTAAGTAGGTCTGATCTGGGGCCTGGCAGTTTTGTATAGGAATTTGGAAAAATATACATAAAATATGATATAAAAATAATTGTTTTATCTGCCGGTAACTACTTTACCTGTTTCCATAGGGCGATGGGAGACTAGCTGTGCAGCTAAAAATAAAAATAAATCACTTCGCAGTGAATGAATATGTGGTTGCTCACCTGAAATATGTCCAAAAATAATCCTGGCTACATCAGCTATGATGAGTTTAAACATAGGAATCAACAACTTTTTATTAGACCTAATAAAAGGTCAGTCTTCTTCTTTTGGCTAATGCTTGTCGCCAACTATCACTCAACATAGTGCATGCTAGGTGTATTCATTGAAATAAATTGGGTGGTTGTTGTAGTCTAGGGAGGTCAGAGAGTTGTGATTTGAAGGTTGCTGGTTTAAATCAGTGAATAAATGAAGCTCTCCCTTCTCTCACACAACTATCATTAAGGTTGCCATGAGCGAGACACTTAACCCCCAGTCACTCCAGTGGCTCTGCTTAGTGCCCAACAGGAAAACACTGCTTGTACTAGGCAGCTCCCACATGTGAATGTGTGCAACTACATGAATGTGAAGCAGGACAGTGCTGAAAAAGAACATGCATGCTCAGAATGAACAAAAGTAAAACAAAAAAACAAAAAAACATCCAAAAAACATTCCAGTAAAATGAGAATGTAGATGGATTGTTTTCCCATACCCGTATACTTTCACTAGTCATGCCCATGACAGGAAGATTTTTCTTTATAATCCCTCTCCCCCCGCAATCCCTTACAGAATTACATTACCATACTTTCTCCTCCCTGAAGAGATGTGCTGATTTGTCACTGATACCCTTTAGCAACCCGACCTTCCTGTCATTTTGCTAGCATGCTACACAGAGGGATTACAGTGACTGGCATTTTTGTACTCATGAAATATTAACCAGCGCTCCTTAGCGGCAGGCGATGGCCTTAGACCAACCATTTTGTACGAGACGCCACGCACCGCTAGGCATGAGGTAATGTCGAGAACTTGTGCGTGTGTGTTTTTTAACCTTTTTTTCCTCTTTCCTCCAACTGCAGCTTTCAAGGCCAAAATCAAGGAGGTGAAGCGGGAAAACATGGACCGCAAGGTGATCCTGCAGAAGAAGAAGAAGATGTTGAAAACGGGGAGCCTGACGAAGAAGGACTTGAGGAAGCTGGTGTTGTACTTGAAGAACGGCGCGGACTGCCCCTGCCAGCAGCTGGACAACCTGGGCAACCAGTATCTAATCATGGGCAGGAAGGTGGATAAGCAGTACCTCCTCACAGGCATCCACAAGTGGGACAAGGCCAGCAAAGAGTTCAAAAAGGCCATCAAGAAACTCAAGACCTACAAGTGTCCCGCCTTCGAGAACGTCTTCAAATAATATGACCTCGCCCCCTTCCTTTGTTTGCGTCTCATCCTACATATGAACTTGCACAACCATAAAAACCCAAAACTTTTTGCTTTCTATTGTTCTGTTTATATATCTATATATCTTTGTATATTTTACCGATATACTTTGAAATCTCCATTTGTCCATTTCTAGATGAACGTGGCGATCGGTGACGCCACAGTTTATAGGGTTGGGTTGCCTTTTTTTTTTTGTTGTTGTTAAGAAAAGGACATTGTAGTAAAAGCCCTCCTCACTGAAATCATTTCCACTATATGTATGTAGATACTCGTGTTACACACTTCCAGTGTGCTGCAAAGACATCCAAGACAGGTCAGCAGGTTTCGCTTAAACCGCTGAAGTTCCTCTCACTCTGATCATATAATAATAGATCATAGAATCAGTGATTAGACTACAGAATTGACAATTGCTGGTATTTTTTTAGCTTTAAAAGCCACACTGTAGAGAGCAGCTTCAGATAGGGTAGTTGTTGAATAACTTATTGACACTAGTATGATGGAGTGCTGCCGTGACCTGATTGTTTTGTCAAATTAATGACTGCACTACCGCTAATTTTGATCATTTCATTACCAATTGCCTCATTCCAATGACTTTATTTTTACATACTTTTTTTACTTGAAAAATCATAACAAAGTCATAACTACCAATACACATCCACAAAGTGCTTATCAGAATCCGTAAACCTACTCTATGATACACATCAGTTATTTGCATACTGTGTAGGCCTGCTCTTTGCAATATGTAATGTGATAATATGTATTAACAGTCTAACAACTACAGTCCAGAACAAAACAATGATTAGTTGTACCAGAACTAATATCTGATTCTGGTGCAGAATAGTCTGATTTCTTGTCATGTGTGTTGTCAGTTGACATTTGGCCAAATACCTTATTTTTTTTAAACATTTTTTGTCTTTATAAATACACTCTAGCTGCAGTAATCACTATCCATCAGTAATGATGTTCTTTCCGTCTTCTAAAACCGGCTTGTAGTCTCACATTATTAAAAGTGCAAAAATTGTCCGAGTGCAAAAAAATGCCAAATCTGTGTTTTGGATTGTTTTGCTCCGTGTCGCTGGTCCATTTTAGCACTATTTTGTGTCATGATTTGAATGTCAGCAGTGCATTTGCTGCCTATTACATGTACATACAAATTTTACATAAATATGGAAAAAAGAAATGGTGTCTGGAATATCATTTTGTTTTCTTTTATGGCTGTCCCATTTTTATAAAAGAACATTATGGATGCTCCACTCATTTGCCTGCACAGCCTCCAGTATTGCAGATTGCTGAGACATTACACCCAATTACCGTTGCTCTCACAAAAGTGAAGCGCTAGCAACATACTAAGAGTAACCTAAATGGATCCTCCACTGTGATGTGAAGATAGCAATATGCTGCTGTATAAAACAAGAAAATATCTTTGTTTGGACCTTTATACAGCCTGGTTCAAAAACAACATGAAATATAATGATTGATTGATTATAGACCCATGCTTTTAAATGGACACCATGTGTAAAAGCCTCATATATGCTGTGTAAACAGGCGGTATTAGAGTATAATCTTGCATAAATAAGGCCTTGATTGTACTATTGTAGTTTGGCATCTCAGAACTGCCTTGGAAAGAGCTTGCGATCTCTTATCACTGTAAACCTTCATTTTACGCTTTGCTTGTGATGTGTGCGTATTGTCTGGTGCTGTAAAAACAAAGTAGGCCATGTGCTGCCAATACAGTCGGCGCACGCTTTGACAACCATGTCAAACAGACGGCAATATTTTCCCGGTTGAGCCAAACTAACATTTTCACGCTTTTTTGGAGAGAAAGGATCTGTCTCGCATGCATGTTTTTATTCTCTCTGCTCTGACCATGCTCTTCAAACAATCCAGATTCTTGCCTTGACGTCTTATAGAGATTCGTTGTGGTTTCACGGGCTGTTGGTGCCTCGGTATGCTGTGTGTAAATGCTAATCCTGAGATATACATCATTAACAGCTCGTGCTGATAGTGAAGTTTAATGCTTTCTTAACCAAAGTGCAACGCTGTCTAATCAACTGTCAAATTGAAAAGATCTGTTTCCACAGAGCCTGCGTTGATGGATACAGTTTCCATGCTGAACAGGCGTGATTTTCCCATGCCATTTTATTTGATACATCAACAAGAACACGCAAATGTGCACGGAATCCAATAGAGATATCAAAACAAGGCTGACATGGGCAGCGGATTGTTCGCCAGCGTATATTTCCATTCCATACCACCATCAATTTGGGTATAACGCATTTTGAATGTTTAAACTCAAATATTCCCCCCGTGTTGAAATCGATCATGTCCGCACACTGCAGAGAAACAACAAAACAATAAAACATTGTGCCGATTCTGTCAATAAAAAGGCTTGTTAAAAAACCAGGAAGTATCAAACAGACCAACGTCTCGCCCATCTGGTTCCAGTAATGGCTTCACTATTGGAAAATATATCTCAGATGTGGACGTTGCTTTCTAATCATTACTTCAGCTGTCTTCAAAAGAGCCCCAGAAACCCAGGGCCAGGATGCAGCTTTGTCCTATTAAGAGACGGTCTGTAAAAAACATCCTGTTGGACTCGTCGTTTCACTGAGAACCACAAATTGACAAAACTGATGAAATACTATTTTGATTTGTTCCACGTCAGAGACTTGGAAGGCATTCTATTATCCATCCAATATTACTACCACACACTGGCAATAATACACTGCTGAGTTCAACAACTGGAAAGTCTTATGGGATGGATTGCTCTTATCTATTGACAATTATATGTGCAGCATAACTTGTATAAATTTGACCTGATGAAAAAGTACAATTCTTTAATTAGGGGGAAAAGAGGGGAAATGGGGCACTTTTTACATTTTGCACTATATTTCAAAATACATGTGTATTCACTTCAAACAATAATTAGCTAATCAGGCCCACAGTCATGTAAATTTATGAGCTCGTAATGTACCATCTGCAGCCTTAAATTAATATATAATAAAGCCTCAAACATATCTACCTCTATTTAGGAAGAAGATGAAATCACCTGACATAGCAAAGTAGTCATATCTTTTTTTTTACCTGGCTCACTTACCACTTTCTCCAAGTGCTCCATCAAAGATTCGGGGAAATGAATTACTCCCTTTTTTAAAAGACTATTTTTTAGGCATTTTATTTGATAGACAGTGAGAGAGAGAGCGACAGGAAGGGGGGGAGAGGAGGACACGCAGTAAATGACCGCAGGCCGGATTTGAACGCGGGTCACCGCGAGAAGGACTGAGCCTTATGGTACGCGCTCTGCTCGGTGAGCTACCGGGGTGCTCCATGAATTTCTCTTTCTAAATCTATAATCGCATGCCTCATTATGTGTATGGCCGCCTAGGTGCAAGGGTCGGCTCATCACTGGCTCTACTTACCCCGTCCTCCCCTACACTTTTCAAAGACCACGCCGCTGGGCAACTTTTGACACCGCTGTCTATTGGTTTAAGATGCAACTCCACGTCCACACATTAACAGGAGGAAACAATAAAGTGTTATTTAGACTTATAGTGCAAATACCTGGCAGCAAATGGGCTGTCGTAACAGAAGACTTTCCTTTTTTTCTACCAGGTCCAAATGTTTTGTTTTATGGATCTTTGAACCACGGCTGAGCCTTGAGGTTTTAAAAAGTGAGGCAGTTCTCTGTTCTTAATCCATGTATGTGCCTTCAAAGGCGCAGCCATTCCCCTAACTGCTATAAAAAAACATCCTTTGTATTTAATGGTATAGCTGTATTCTCTGTTTTATGGCACACCATCAGTAGCCAGCAACATAAAAGGGTCATTTTGGAAGGTTTTTTCTAGGCAGCCCAGCCATAATACACACAGTCATAAAGCAGAAACATGTATAGACAAATCAAATTTAGAATATATCATTAAAATAATTTCCTCTGTAGTTATGAGTATGAAACCCATCCTGTTCAATACAGTTTGGATTGAATCTCATTTCCGAGAGCTTAAATGCTTTCTGCATAGGCTTTGGAGTAATATTGTTTTAAAAGAGTTTGACAGTGTTGCTCTAACTATAGGCTGACAGCTTTACCTGAGAGTGTGACTGTGTAAATTTACAAAGTCATTCAAACACTGAAGTGTGTTTGGCTGCTTTGCTGACCTGGAGCAAGCAAACCATTAATATATCTGGCCTGTCTGCAGGATTCAGGAAGAGGGATGGGTTGACACACTGTGTTTGAGGCCAGGTTCCTCTGGAATTCTGGGATCACAGTCAATTTGGCAGATTAGTCATATCAATCTTCTGGCTGTTAACCGCCCAGAACCTCGGGCTGTTTGCCTCTCACTAGTTTTTCAATGCCGCTCACAGCGTGAGATTATGACTTTAACAGCCATAGAAATCCATGGGGAAAGTGGGATAACCTGAAAGCAGAGTAAAACACAGAAACAATTGTTTTCTTTTTTCGCACAAGACCACAAGGGGGGGAGAGCTGTGGGATGGACTACACATGTGGCCGTCGGCCATATGTTTTTGAATAATAGCCATTAGTTTTAAGAGGATGATGTCATTGTAGGTTTGCTGTTCCAGTAACTGTATTCCTCCAGTCCTGGATTGGATCCCTGAAATGACTCCTGCAGTGAATGAAACATTCCTATTTTTCTTTCTATAATATACAGGTGAGGAAATATTTGCGGTAAACACAGATTGGTTGGCAAATGCATTTCCTGTCAAATCAATTAAAGATGATGATTAAATGAGGCTTTTGGCAAGTGAGGGATTAGCTGTCTTAGTGCAGAAAAAAATCACAGTTACATTCAGCAGTGGCAAATCCTTCATTCATTCAGAATCTAACTTATAGTTTCAGCAAGAAGCTAAAGCTCTTCCTTTAAAAAAATCTCTCACTGGGTTTTATCCTCTTTGCCTGTGAACTCGGGGCAGAGATGTGAGCAAACACTGGCCTCTGGGTAAAGGGTTGCGATTCCAATGTCAACGTGCCCGTGCCGCTTTTGGAGCACATCTGTGTATATCAGTCACCAGTGCAACCAGCCACAAGTTGTAAAAATATTTGACGAAAACATGAGGAGTTATGATTGGTCATTAAAAAGTGTGGAGACCCTGTTAAAAATAACCACGAGAAAGAGGGCAGTTTGGAGTTTTTGCTGCCATGGGACCAGGGGAGAGGCTTTAGAGACCGGATTAAAACAGTTTGTACTTGTGGGATCATGTGCTACCACAGATAGAACATCTGTTTCCATGATTACTGCAATGATTGGATGATTCCTAATGAGAATTAATAACCATTATTAGACACTTTTCTTACAGGCATCAGACATTCTAGCCTATGAAATTTATGACAAATTATACTGAAGATGCTTCTCATTGGATTGTGATGTAAAGTATTGATGATGCAGCGGTAAATACAAACTATCACCTCCAGTTGCTGATCATCATAAGGCAAACAACCACCAACAGAAACAAAAACTTAGTTATTTCTCCTTAAAAGCCCCTATTTTTATATAACGTTCATCAGTCTGCTACTACGTACAGCGATGTGTACTATGAACTTCTACCATAAAAGTTTATGTCGGCCTAAAAACGTGGTAAACTCAAATCCGCAAATAAAACTGCGGGTAATCCGCGCTGGGGCTGGGTTTACCCTCCTCTGCATCCCTGTTTAT
>OMOV01090515.1:10366-26646 GCA_900312565.1 Beryx splendens
CTCCCTCTGCACACACACACACACACACACACACACACACACACACACACACACGGCACATTTACGATAAACTCCTCAGCTGTGTCAGAGTGCATTAGCGTGACGCATGAGGAAAGCTCGATGGGTCGGAGTCAGCCAAAACCGTCATGACATCATGCTAAAAGTTCAGTCAGCCTCCCATGCCAACAATTTTAAGTGAATTTCATAAACTGATCTCCAGTAGAGAAACCACAAGCAGCTGTTGCTTTGCAAAGTTAGAATGAGGATGCAGTTATCATCATAGAGTTTACCTCGACTTTCCTATCCTGACATGAATCTTTATGATCTGAGTTCATAGTATGCATTATAGTAAGGAGCACCAAAATGATTCACGTTATATGAGGATGGGTCTCTTTCAGGTTTTTATGTATTGGCGCTGACTAATTGAGATTATAGTATAGTTTACTTACCTTTTCATTTACCACTAAATTGCTGGTTATAAGTGGATGGGTTGCATCAAACTTAAAGTAATAATCTGCGATATAAATAAATGGCCGTTTTGCAACTCTCTATCTGAATGATATAGCCAGTAGTGATCCAACCTATATCCAGTTCATGAAAGCTTTATGTTTCCAGTTTGTGTAGAATAAACAGAAGAAGAACTGGGTAGTTAGCATGAGCAGTGATAGCCACCATGGCTGAACAGACAAAGAAAAGAGAAACTCAAACTGCATCAACAGAAAATCCAAGGAGCAAGACGTCACAGCGCTGGACACACTGTTTGATTGACAGGTGATCTCTGGGAAGAGCAGTGCAGAAACACCACAGCAATGAGTGCTGAGCACCAAAGATGGAGCCCCCCATCCCCCCCACACACACACACACTTGTGGGGGCGGCATGCTTCTCCCACATCAGTTCCATCATGCCCTTAGAATCTTCACATCTGCAGCACAGCAGTGATTAGTCTCCAAGTCACCTTTCCACCCTACTCGAGGAGGCGGCTTTGAACTGCGGCCGCCTACTTATTATGTCATCATGTTATATTTATACAAAAAAAGGACAGCTTTATGAGTTTTTTCCACCTGACATGAGCGCACATTACATATTTACTTTTCCTGGCACCGCTCTGTGTAGAAAATGATAAAGAATGCAGATTCAGGGGCTGTAATCATGAATGCATGTGACTTTCCATAGGTAGCAAGTGGTTGAAGCTGAACCAAAATATTGTCCGCAAAGAGACCTGAATGAACTAACTGCACCATGCAGTGCAGCTTGACATTTTTAAACGCTGTGTCATTTGCATGTTTCAACCTTTATTTACCAGGATATGTTTGTACATGTTCTCTTTTTTAGCTTCACACGCATTCATTTACAGATTTGCATTTAGCAAACCTGGGAGCTGCCCAGTGCAAACACAGGCTTCTAATGGAGCAGTTGTGAGTGAGGTGACTTTTCTTGCTTGGCACCTCGTAGATTTTGGGAGAAGGGAGAATTTGACTCATTCATTATCTGGGTGAGGTATCCAGCCAGGATTCCAACTAGGAACCCTCTGGTAACAATTCACCTATCTGACCATGTCTCACTACCCACCGTATTGCCTATTTTTCTGTGTGTTGAAGACCCATGCACCAATGAGCAGGATCAAGGAGAGATAAATTACATGAAACGGGATACAGTAGTCTGATTACAAACACTGTAATCCATTATAGTGCATTGTACATTACATTGCAGATTACAATTTTAGATTGCATTTTGAAAGTAAGTGTCCCAAACAATGTAGGATGTGACACTGTATTTCCCTCATGCAAAACCAACTCCATCCTGCAAAACCAGACGGGACCAGGAGATGAAAGATTACAGTTACTTGAAATAAGCCATAAACATAACGCAGCCTAATGGAGTGTTTACTGTGTGTGACAGGAAATGAAAACAGTCACTTAACTAGCATGACGTAAAAAGTTGTTTTAGCTGGCTATATGAACGGTTCTATTCCAAAACACTACATATAAATAAAAAAGAAAAAACAGAAAAATCATTACCTAAAGAATATTGTTCAACATTTCTATATAATATATTTTCACAGAAGCAGTCTGTGAAACTGTTCCCAATTTGCTAACCAAAGAACTAGGTTAGTTATTATGCATTAAATGCACCATAATTGATTTCATTTGATAATATTTCAGAACTAAACTCGCCATGTGCTACAGATCCAGGACAGAAAATGAATCTGAAATTACTATTTTCTGTCATTATTCTTGTCAAAACATTATTCCACAAAGAATTGCTGTATATAATATCTTCAAGTGGTGATGGAGAAAATTGTATATTCTTTTCATTTTGTCAATGTTTTCTCACTGTGGCAATTTACACTGCAAGTTATTGCCAAGTCAAAGCTCATGAAAGCCGACCCGAGGCCCATCGGCGCTCTGTGATGAGAATATCAAGTCTGGGCAGAGCCTTCGAAAGTGGTTTGTTCGTAACATGTCTGATGATTTGGGGCTGTGTGTTTGCTCTGATTAAATAAACTAGAAATCACAAGCTGCTATGAAAACACTCATAAATTTAATGTCAGAATGATACTTGGGAGGATTTTTCCAGTACTGTCTGTTTATATAGCACATTTAAGAAAAAAGCATCCCCGGAGGCCTTTTTCTCGTGTGTGGGTGCTCACACACAGACACAAGCACACACACACACACATGTATGCACACACACAACTGACAACTGAAGTGAACTGTTTTTCTACAGTTCCTACTCTATATACAGGGTGGCCTAGCAGTCATGTAGACCATCCTGTAACTATGAGTTCACAGATTCGATTCCTGCAACAGCCAGTGTGTCCTAACAAAGTATCCTTGAGCAAGACACTAAACCCCTGTACCTGCTCCTGGTTCCTGTACTGAATTTGGCATAACACCACTGTCCAGTGAAAACCTTGTATCTCCAAAACGTCAGCTTTTCAGGAACTAAGAAAAACAGCCTTGTTTCAGCGTGATGCATTTGTGAGTTTCCAATTGTTCCGATTGGTTTTGAAAGGGTTTCAGAAGAGTTGCAGAATTTTCTAAAACCACAGAAATACATATAATCCTTGAACTGAAGTTCAAACATGAAAAGCACCAAAAGCACAGGAGGTTCCTGGATTTACAGGGTTTTCACATGACAATGTTAACAGCATGGATCCATCCTGCCTGGTGTCAGTGGTACAGGCTGGTGCTGGTGGTATTTTCTTGGCACACATCACACCCCTTTAGTTCCAATGAAGCATCATTTGAACTAAACATAGTTGGTGACTGGGTGCATCCCTTCATGGCCACAGTCTGGCGTTCGTCAAATGGAAACTTCCAGCAGCTCCATCGTCTCTCTGTGGTTCCAGGAACATGACAGTGAATTTAGTTTAATCCAGTGGCCTGCACAGTCCCCAGATTTCAACCCAGTAGAGCAGTGGTTTTCAATCGTGTGCCATCACGACCCAAGAGTCTGTGGGTTTTCATTCCAACCAAACACTGATTTCCCTGATTAGCACACCTTCAACCACAGAGGAGGAACTCACCAGAGGAATCAGCTGCTGCAGTGTTCGGTTGGAATAAAAACCAGCAGGCTCTCGGGTCACGATGGTATGATGAATGAAAACCACTGAAATAGAGCAGCTTTGTGATGAGGTGCAACAGGATGCTCGCAGCATGAGTGTGCCACCAAAAAAATCCGCCAGGAACTGAGTGAGTCAGCATAGAGCGAGAACCCTGAGGAACATTTCCAGCACCTTGTTGAATCCATGAAGACTTGAAGAATTCAGGCTGTTCTGGGGGGTAAAAAGGGCTTGTACCTGGTACAAGTCAGGTGGAATCGGCATGTCCAATCTGTGCTATTGTCACCTAATCCTTCTGTAATGAATGAATGTAATCTTGGCATAATTATAATAATTTGTGTCCACAACAATCGTGTTTGAGAGCTTTTGCTCATTTCAAGAACTTTCATGAGACTGTGTTGGTCCACTCCAGTTCTGGAATAGCTGTCTGGGACTGAAGCTGCCATCCATATAATAAAGGCTTTTATTTTGTAGAAAATCCCTGTCCAACTGCATGCCATTTCCCCCCTTGGTTCCAGCATCGCAGGCCAAAGTATGTACACACTTCAGATGAGAAACTGTTGAATGACTGAAGGAAGCATCGATATGTTTAGAAACATGTAAATCTGCACTGGGTTGGGTTCTTTTATGAGCGACATATACAGTTCAGAGAGCATTTCAGCATCCCAACGACAAAAAACCCCCAAAGAGCCAGTTCCTAGCCTGGTAATATAATGCATACCTTGTGCTGTGATGGCCATTATTAGCTCGGTTACAGTAGAAATAGAGGAATGCCTGTGCGAGCCATGGACAGCGGGATAATCTGAAGAATGAGTCTGGAGAAAAGGCCGGCTCGTATTTCACTGGCCCTGAATGGGAGAATGAACTGTTATTTGTCCAAGCCTGCAGGGCGCATAATGAACGACATGGTGTTTCTGTTAGGGCAACAGTATCAGGTCATAGATCAGCTGTGTCAGCGAAAACATTACGGAGCAGGGTTCCACCGAGATGGGTTTCTGAAGGCTGATACCAATACCAGTGTTTTTGTATTGGAGAGGACAATAGGCAGTGCGATATTTAAAATCTTCAAATTTGACCATTTTTCATGCCAAAAAATGACAAGTATTCAGTCCCCCCCCCCCAGGCTGGAAAAGCCTCTGAAACAAAACTTGCTATTGAATGCCAGAATATTAGCAGCTCCTTAGGGTATAGGGTGACACCTCCCCACCCTTCAATAGCAGGAGAGACTCACTTGATGCCTTTAAATGAAGAATTCATTTGTAAAAACGGCATTCAAAATGTGCAAAGAAAACAAACTTTCATTGCAGGTTATCCAGACTGTGTTTGTGTTTCTGTAGCTGTGATCAGGGAGGAACCTTGATCTTATCAGCGACTGACATCCATTGCTACACATCCCACACACACACACACGCACATGCACACGCACGCGCACGCGCACACGCACACACACACACACACACACAGAGAACAGTGACAGAACAAAGGAGATATTCAACCAGACGGTGGCGGACGAAAACCTCACTGCTTTCAGGTGGCCATCAAGAGATATGGACACAATACATGACAAAATAATCAATAACCAATTTAATGTACCACTACATCACTGATTGTCATGCACTCACACTGCTTTATAAGAACACAGCGTTTACTTATGCATTATATCAGCACTCATACAACATGATAGGTATAACTTATAAGGAATTATAAGTACAAGCATTTTATATCTTATAACGTCTTGTGGGGAACAATAGATATGGCAGTTATACAAAGTGTTACCATAGTTAATCCCAAATATGTCCAAATCCAAATATGATAATCATAGGTTATAAGATAATGAAAGATAATGTACACAAATGTCACTGGAGTAGCCTAGTACAGGGATTTCAGTTTCAGTCTGGTCTGAGGGTCTGGCAGTGGGCTCCCTCTAGTGCTACATGAGGGCCAATGTCATTAGAAAAACACTAAATCAGCTCAACAGGGCATGGTTAGTGTATAATTTGGTACGGTGGTTCCCATAGTGGTGTTAGGAGTCCTTGAGAGTTGCAGGGAGTCTCCAGCAAAATGAGGAATGGTTCAATTTCATTATTTTTTCACTCAGTCGACATTAACACGAAATGACAAATGACAGGGGCGCCCCCGTAGCTCACGGAGTAGAGCATGTACCATTTAAGGCTCAGTCCTTCCTGCAGTGACCTGGGTTCGAATCCGGCCAGCTGTCATTTGCTGCATGTCCTCCCCGCTCTCTATCCCATACCTTACTGTCTCACTCTCAATAAAGCATAAAATGCCAAAAATAAATCTTTAAAAAAAAAAAGACAAATGACAGATTGTCTATTGTGATCATGGGTTTCTCTCTCCCTACTTTTATCTCCCCCAATCATAATCTAAACATTTATAAATCTTTTCATGTAACAACAAAATGATTCTCAGATTGGGGTTTCGTGGGACAAAATCTTATCAAATGGGGTTTTGGGCAGTCCTTAACATGAAAATGAATGGGATCCCCTACTTTAGTATATGTAGTGATCACATATTAGAGGAAAAACCAAAGAAATGTGACTGACCCTGTCCAACAGTATGATTAAAACAATAACTTTCACTTTCCAAAGATCTATAGGATATTTCAGGAGGAAGGTAAGAAGGAAAGGGCACCAGTCCCAGGAAAACCTTGTTTAAAGATTTTCTGTTGATGCACTTTAGGTTTCTCTTTTTTTTGTCTGTTCAACCATGATGGCTATCACTGCTCATGCGAACTACCCAGTTCTTTTTCTGTTGATTCCAAACAAACCAGAAACATAAGACACCTCAGTTCCTCTGCACCAGAGGGTTTTTGCTGCCGAACCAGACACCGGGTGTTTAGAACAGCAAATGTAAGAGCTTTCATGAACTGGGTACAGGTTGAATTACTCTTTCAATAAGCGATGGAAAGTTGCAAAACAAACATTTATCTCCATGAAAATGTCACGGATTATTGCTTTAATTTGCTTGCACTACCAGATGGGGAGGGCTTCCCACATGGAAAAATACAGTAGTGCCAGACTAAGTTCAGACCATTTCAGAATCAATTTAGGATGCTTTTCTGACTGACAACTGATCTGGCGCCATGTGAAACGCCCTAATGTGGTAAACCCTAAACCGGGGCTCCAAGTAGCTTAAAACAAACGTTAAAATGATCTTCCCACACTACTTGACCCGATGTCTGCTCTCTGGATACTAGCCTCTCCTCTACTCGGGCCAGGAGGTGGGGAGAGGTGAGATGCTGTTGGACATTTACACCGATATTCGATCCCTCGCTTGGAAGCACAGGAGGTTCCTTATCCTTGATTCCTTCCACGCCGGGATGCCAAGACAAACACGCAGCTCCCTGGCAGCGCTCCATCCCTGTGGGCACGACTGGCGCACGACTGGTGCCCCCCCGCCAACTCCACAGAGAGGTGACAGCCATCTGTGTTCACAGTGTGCTTCATTTTGTTTCCCCAAACCGAGATTAGTTTTTTTCCCCCTTTCCCCTCCTGGAAGCTTGTTCTTAAATGGAAACAGTCCTGATTGCCAGCATGTGGTTTCTGGATAGGAATGGCAGCGGTCGGGGTTGAAATGCTATCAAATGAGGTGTGGAGGGGTGAACCCTGATATATTTCCTCTGCTTAACTGTCGTCTTCCTCAGCTCGTTTCCGTTCGTCTGTGGAGGAATGCTTTACCGGCTCATATCCACACAGCACTGCGCACAGATTTACAGATAACCTCTGTACCCTAAAACTAAAAGCTTTTCCTCTTGTCAAAGGAGCCCACTTGATAAGATATTGTTCCATTCTGGACCCTCTTCTGACGGGTTTTGTATTCATGATCTGGTACAGAACTGCATATACTGTAGTTTGGGGAGATAGAGCAAGTGAAACCATTTCCAAAACAGGAATTCTTATGTACTCACTTATTGTGGTAACACAACTTCCTCAGAACTTATTAAAATAACATGACATGACATGACATGACATGACATAAAATAAAAAAAATAGGTAAAGGTAAGTAAATACACAAACAAACAAACAAAACACAAATCTTAACAATAAATAAATCTGAGGATGTTTGTTTCAATAGCTGTCAGAGAATACACATATTATTTAAAAAAATTATATAAACTAATTAATTTTGAATTTTGAATTTTAATCAAAAGTGCCTAAATTTCTGATATGCTAAAAACATTTGCCTGTGAATCGTGTGAAAAATATGTGAATAATCTGCAGCCATTACACAATACAGTAATTACAGATTTATTTACCATAAAAAGCACTTTATGGTGCAACTTTACAGGCAAGTTGCTCTGCATCACGTGCTTGTGCCTGAGCCACCTCAAGATGGTGCTGCTCTCCAACACTACAACAGACACCATCACATCCTTACCACTCACCCAGCACTAAATAGCGCTCTCCCCATATTCCTTTCTGAACGCTGCAACACTGCATTGCACATGTGCAAGATCTATATCAGCAAGAGAGGGAGTCACTAGTAGTAGTAAGGAGCAGCACCATCAAAAACACAGCACTTTGGGATTGGGATGGGTAATCCCAAGAGTCATAGTTTATTCATCGTCATGGATCAGAGTAGGTGGAAGCTCTGTGCCTGGGGTCCCATGTGTCTGAGTGATTGATGGTATGTTTAACTGTGAGGCATTGATCTGTGGATGCTTGTAGACATGACGGTTTCCCCCTCTGTCTACTGTATCCTCCTCAGAGGACCAGCGCTCCTCTAACAGTGAGACATGTTGGTGGGTGCAGTGTTAATCATTAGCTCTATGGTCCATGGTCACCAAAGTTTTGCCTTGGATCACTGTGGAAAATGACCACTAAAATCAGTCTAGGGATGACTGTTTCAAGACCAATGGCTGATGGAAAAAAATAAAAATAAAATAAAATAAAATGGCATAATTCCAGTGTAAGTAGACTTGATTGGTTATTAATTCCTGGCTTATTGCTGTTGGGTTGTCCACGCTATGATAGTGAATTACAGCACAATGAAGGTAATAGGACAATGATACAAAGAAATACAAATAAAAACGGTTAATATATAGAAACTACTCTATGAATCTCTAACGAGGTCAACAGAAGGTCAAAAGAGTTTGCATGATGCTCCATTATAGACCCATGCCACATTGTACTGAACAGGGTTGAGTTTTGTAGGATGGTACCAATACCGATATTTTGGGATTGAAGCTGATACCTGATATTTTGAGTCGTTATTCAATATCTTTCATAACAAAAAATCACATGTATTCAGTGTTTCCCCTTAAATTTATTCTTGTCAGGGTGGAAAAGCCTCTGAAACAGCATTTAGACCATCATGAGACATTCTCCATTGAAACCCAGGATACTACTAATACTACTACTACTACTAAACCTATTCAGGCATACTTTGGTGGAATCTGACTGAAATGATGCATTAGAATCAGTTCAGGTTAAGGGCCTCCCTTAGTGTAGCATTGACCATTCCTCCAATAAACATGCCACAAACTGCATCATATCCATCATATCAGAGGTGGACGACACTGACGAGTAAAAGGCCAGTGTCGGCTCTCTATATCAGTCAGGTGGTGTATCTGAGCCGGACCAGAGGCAGTGAGAAGCCCCTGTCTGTTTTGGCTCATGGCAGCTTGTCCTCTGATAAAAGCTTAATCAGGGGAATCGAAGGTACACGCTGTTGATGAGGAGTGATCAGGCCTGTGTCATGGCTGAGAGCTGGGGGGATTTTCCCTCTCTGCCTCAGTTATTTTCCTTTGAGGTTATAATAAGGTTAGAGGAGGATTTGTCGATTTAAAATTATTTTTTTTTGCCTGGCATTGTCTTCCTCCCCTCTCCCCTCACCCAGGCAGAGGTACTGAGCTTGAATCCTCTCCTCCTGTTTTTGTCTGTCTGGCAAGGTGAGGATAAGTGCGAGGTACCAGCCTGGGGATGATTTCAAGTAAATATGATCTACTATCACCACTAGCAACAACAACACTGCTGCAACAAGCAACACCCGCAAATGATGCAGTCCCCCTCTGGGCCAATCAGCAACAAGCTGTAGCTTATTTTGTTTGACCCAGTGCTGAGATGCGTCATTTCCCCAAATCCTGTCAAAATTCTTTCATTCTTTCTTTCTTTCTTTCTTTCTTTCTTTCTTTCTTTCTTTCTTTCTTTCTTTCTTTCTTTCTTTCTTTCTTTCTTTCTTTCTTTCTTTCCCCCTTTTTCTCCCAATTGTTCTTTGCCAATTCCCCTGCCTAAGTGGTCCCGGTCGTTGCTCCACCCCCTCTGCCGATCTGGGGAGGGTGTAGACTCTCACATGCCTCCTCCGATGCATGTGGAGTCGCCAGCCATTTCTTTTCACCCGACAGCGAGGAGTTTCACCGGGAGGATGTAGCGCATGCGGAGGAACATGTTATTCCCCCAGTTCCCCTCTCCGCTGAACAGGCCACAACCGACCAGAGGAGGCGCTAGTGCAGCGACCAGGACACAAACCCCTATCCGGCTTCCCGCCTGCAGACACGGCCAATTGTGTCTGTAGGAACGCCCGACCAAGCTGGAGGTAACATGGGGGTGCGAACCTGCTGCCCTCGTGTTGGTGGCGAGGGAATAGTCCACTACACCACCCGGGCGCCCCCTTTCTTTCTTTCAATGCCATCCTCATGCTTTGACCTCATCCTTTCTTTCTACAAGTCCGGCAAGTCTTGTCAATGACAGAAAAGTATATTAAATTGACCTTTGAGTACATTCACTCTTCTCTGTGACAAACCCATCTGGATTGTATGTAGACAAAAAAACAAAACAAAACACTATTTCCAAATACTATCTGACCCATGACCGGCCAGCGATATTAGTGATAGTGCTGTGGCTTGGTGGGATCTACAGTATACCCTGTCAGACGTGACAGGGCAGCCGATCAGCACTCGATTGCCTGCTTCCAATTTCACAGGGGCTTGACCACTTACCACCAGCCCAGACAGCCTCTGAAAAATGGCACTCGGCGAGGTTTCCATTGATCACAGCACTCCTGCAGATGAAAACATCATGGTCCATAACTCCAAAAAGTCCCCCATCAAACTAACCACATTAACTGCCATCATTTTAGGATTTTAGGCATTTGAATGGAGATGAAATGAAGTGTAAAGTGCAGTTCTGTCCAGAGGCTGCGAGCCGGTGCAGCGGATGGGGGCGACCTGTGCACCCGGTGACCTTTGCGTGATAAGGCATGACAAGACCATTAACAACCAATATAGATCAAGTTAACTCCATGCTGGCTTTTTGCACATTGCATGATTCCAATCATGGGGCTGGCATGAAACATGCCTGTGGGTGTCTAACCTAGGCTTTGGAGCGTGAACCTTAAAGCTGCGTCTCCACTGCACTGAATGACTAGCATGCGATGGGGGTGCAGTCTGTGTGTGTGATTTGAGTGTGTGTGAGCATGCAGGCATGTGAGTTTGGGTAAGTGCATATAGCGTGCATACAGGTGATTTTCACATTTTAGGCATTTAGCTGATGCTCCAGAACAGTGTATGGTGATAAGTGAGCAGTAGGGATGGGACAATATATGGAAATTCAATATATCGCAATACAAAAATGTGACATTACGTATTGTGGGGCAGAAAAATGAATCACGATATTAGCGATATTTTATTCTGCTGTAGTAATAACAAATTTGATGGCTTGACCATCACTATTTCACAAGCTCTCCATCCAAATGATATTTTTTGCACTTTATAATGGGATTTTTAAATTGTTGTTTACATTCTAGCAAGCTAATGCCATTGCTAGAAATATTTGTGTCTCAAAAATAAACATAATTCTCAGACTTTGTGGTCATTGAACTTTTATTTATTACATCGTATTGTGGTTGTATTGAATCGTGAACCTCTTATTGAAACATATCGCGAGATAAGCATATCATCCCATCCCTAGTGAGCAGGTAAGGGTTCAATGCCTTGCTAAAAGACACTTCAACAGGCTGCTGATGGACACATTGAATCACACACTGAATGTCAGACGTCTGAGACGATTTTCACCGTCCTTCCATAATTGCAGGCCAGTGTTAATTTCCCTCCCACTGTTTGAGTGGAGACGGGGGGCATGATAAATGGGCTTTGCAAACAGCCCACAGTCAACGATACAGCTCCATGTAGTGCAGAGAGGAGCTGATCTAGCATGTACTTCCTAATCAATCACCCTGCTGGACTGGAGGCCCACTGTGTCTGTGGCAGAGCCTCCGCAGATGCTGTACAGGCAGCAATATATAGAGACAATGCAAGAGTTAGTTGGGCCGCTGACCCACGAGGCTATAATTTGATTCTTAAATCAATTCCATGCCACTGATTTTTCCATCAACTAATCAGAGAGGACAAATGTGTGTTGAAATTCAAGCCAGGGCTGTTGTGGGCATTGGTTGATTTGAGGCGTGACTTTCAACACATCCGCTTGTCTAGTTTGGGATGGAACGCAATTGTGTTAAGTTGCTAGAGAGGGTTACAGTCCTCATGTTATATTTTTACATGAACTGTTGAACACTTGACAGCATTTAATTCCCTCACACCTTCCACGTACAAATTACAAAAAAATTCTGGCAGACACACACTTTACACAGCAGCAAAGAGATGTGATTTATGCTGCATAAATAAAAGCAAGCAGTCTTGTTTTCTGTCTGTCTCACTGTTTAAGCCTAAATGGGAGTGTGTGTGGGTGTGTATACGTGCCTGTGTGTGCATGTTTGCTTGTGTGTGTGTGTGTGTGTGCTTGTTCAGTTTCTGAGTGCACCGTTTGCATGTGTGCTTTGTCATGCAAACAGCTGTACCATGTTAAGTGTCCTAGGGCCGTGTAAAGGCTGGAAACACGCCAGGTGTGTTTAGGTACATTTTCACAAGCCTGTGAACATATATGCAAATAAGGTTTGTGTGAGTACTATTTCTGGACTCTTACATTAAATAAGGCACTGCAATAGCAATTCTGAATCAACCCCTCAAAAAAATGCCTTTAATTAAGACAAATGCACACTATTATGAAGACAGAGTAAAGGCATTTACAAACTCCATTACCTGATGTTAATAAAACGCTGTAGATGATCAATCCTCATGTGAAGCTCACAAGCTCGTTCTCTCGTCTCTTACGTCCTTCCAAAAAAACAAACCTCAAACAGTTTATAAGGACATGTCCAAGAAAGAGGGACACAACTGTCTGACCCTGACGAAGAAGAATGAGACGTGAAGGGGGACAAAGGGTTATGGTGGTCTTGAACACAGCACCTTAGGGTGTTCACTGTCATGCACCTTGGCTGCAGCGTGGAGTCATAGCTCCCTGGATAGCGGCCATCAGCTTCATGTAGTGAGCAGAGTGAGCCGCGATGACTGGGAGTTCAAAGACTATCACCCTTGGGAGAAGACGGGAAGACAGTGGACTGCCAGGGGATCTTTGACTCAGAGGCGCACGTTTGGGCTGGCAGTCTGATCTTGGGCTAGTAGCGCATGGCTGCCAGATAGCAAATGACTCGACTCAGGGTCTGAGTGGTCTGTGTGATGTCACAAGCATTACTGGACCTATCTTTAGCCCTTCTGCTTCCTTCCCTACATCATTGTTGATCATCTCTTGAAATGGAAAGATGACGAACATCAAACATGCATTGCATAAATTGTTATCACACGATGCCTGCCTCAAATCTCCTAGCAAATACGGCTGGCACCATCATGAAGGTCCATCGGAGAAATAGTGAAATATATAACAACCTGGCTTGAAAAAGATAGATACCGGAAAATATTGTTGAGTGGGTGTATCCATGCAGTAACATTACATAGATATTAGGTAGACACTCAAGCACAAATTGGATTCTGTGACAACAGCACGAATTGGACACAAATTTTCACCTAAAGGTTGGCTGCTTAAGTTTAGTATAACAACTTTGGTGAAAGTTAGGGAAAGGCTTTGGTCATGGTTAAATAAGAAAAACTTAAAACTTCACTCACTGTAGACATCTTCTTTTTACAAGCTGGGAATTTAACCTGGGACATCGGCATTGAAGGCAAATGCTTGGCCATCTACCATCCCAACCACAATGCCCTTACTTCAATGTCAGTCTACTTTTTGTTTTAGTCGTGTCTCCTTTACACAACCCTTTCATGGTGGGAACACGTAATTCTCTCACTTTTCATGCACGGAGCACATATTTGCATTTTAAGGTTTTGTGCTTATTTCATAAAATTTCAGGAGAACAGCCTGCCTAGCCTCTGTTCCAAAGCGCTACGAGTTGTAACTTGAGAAGATTCAGCTAGTCAGGCTAACCCAAACAAACTAGCCACAGCTAGTTAGCTTCTAGATATCAGTGTGCAAATCAGATGTTTACAACAAGACTGTCAGTGATGGTCAGCCGACCAGATCTATGGTATGCTAGCTAAACCACTGTATCAGTGGTTAAATCAGGGATACTCAACTTGCTTTGCCCGGGGGCCACTTTTGCAAAATGACAGGAGGCCAGGGGCCAGTTAATAAACAAACATTAATAGTATTTATCAGATAAAATGAATAAACATTTAAAGGCCCAACTCGTTTGGTATTGTCCTGTGTCTATATTTATTTGTGTTATTTATCTATTTTTTCTTTCTTTTGTTGGTTTGTCTGTTCCAAGCACTGTCAGTTTTTTACTTTCCATGTACAAGCCCTGACCTTAATACTGCTGGTTGTCCTATCACCAGATAGTTATCATGTCTGCTTGTAATGTTTATTTAAAAAATGCCAATAAAATTGTTAATCATAAAAAAGGCCCATAACTTATCTTCATCAAGTCAACACCATCCGCTCTCTTCTCTCCAGCTCCCCCTCCCTGCCTGTCCCAACTGTTGACCCACAGTTTGGGATTTCCCAGCAACTCTGCTGCTTCTCCAAAGTCACACAGCAAGAGATTGAGGATATCATCCGCAAGATGAAACCTTCCACCTGTGCCTTGGACCCTTTTCTCACTACCCTGGTAAAATCAAACATCCGTGCTTTATCCCCCCTGATCACCCAAATCATAAACCACTCCCTCCAAGCTGGCCATCTTCAATCCACCCTGAAAACTGCTGTCATCAGACCTCTTCTCAAAAACCCCACCCTAGACCCAGAAATCCTTGCCAACTATAGGCCCATTTCCAATCTCCCATTTCTGTCGAAGGTGCTGGAAAAAGTGGCTGCTGCTCAGCTTCAGGTCCATCTCAAATTAAACAACCTCTATGAGAAGTTCCAGTCTGGCTTCCGTTCTGCTCACAGCACTGAAACAGCTCTGGTCAGGGTCACAAAAGACCTGCTGATGGCGGCTGACGCTGGCTCTCCTTCTCTGTTGATCCTCCTTGATCTGACTGCAGCATTCGACACTGTCGATCATCCTACTTAACCGCCTTCATTCCACCATCGGTCTCTCGGACTCTGTCCTGAACTGGTTTTGATCTTACCTGTCCGGAAGAACCGAGTATGTTGCCTTTGTCACCTGTGGTGTCCCTCAAGGGTTGGTTCTCGGCCCCATTCTGTTCATCCTGTACATGCTCTCCCTTGGCAGTGTCATCAGCCGGCATGGATTATCATTCCACTGCTACGCTGATGAGCTATACCTAAAAACTGTCCCAACCCCCTCTGCACCATCATCTCCACTTACCACCTGCATTGAGGAGATAAGGGCCTGGATGAAAAACAACTTCCTGCAGCTAAATAGCTCCAAAACCAAGGCTATTTTAGTTGGTACTCCATACCAGGTCCAGTCATCTGCCATAGCCCACATCACCTTTTCTGGTCAAGACATTCCCCTCTCCGCATCTGTCACCAACCTGGGGGTGAGGTTCGACCCTCACTTGATCTTTGACGCCCATATCAACCATCTGTGCAAGACCTCCTTCTACCACCTGAAGAACATCTCCAAACTCCCTCCCACACTCAGCCTGGCAGATGGTGAGAAACTCGTCCACGCCTTTATCTCCTCAAAGCTGGACTATTGCAAGGCACTTCTCATCGGGATTCCTAGCAAGAGCCTCCAGAAGCTCCAATACATCCAGAACAGTGCTGCTAGGATCCTGATGAGGGTGCGAAAATTTGAGCATATCACCCCTGTCCTACATTCCCTACACTGGCTCCCTGTCTCCTCCAGGATCAAATACAAAATCTGTCTGCTAACGCATCAATGCATTCACGGAAATGCCCCTCCCTACCTCAAGGAACTCCTCACACCACAAACCTCCTCCCATAACCTTCGATCAAACAATACCAACCTCCTCCATCACCCCAAGACCAAGCTATGCACCATGGGGGATCGGGCCTTCTGCTTGGCTACACCCCATCTGTGCAACAGTCTGCCGGACAACCTGAGGGCACCACAGACTGTCAATGCCTTTAAAAGGGCCCTAAAAACTTTTCTATTTAACAGTGCCCTTTCGTAACTCTGTGCTGTTTTCCCATCTTGTCTGTGGCTTTGTCTACAATTTATTGATTATAATCAGGCCTTCTTCCTGTGTGGTTTTTATTTGTTTAATTTTTTTTTTTTTTATTGTTTTATTGTTCTATGCCTTTGGTGCATTTTATATGCTCCTGATTTTACTCTGTAGCACTTTGAGATTTGTTTCAAATGAAAAGTGCTTTATAAATAAAATATTATTATTATTATTATTATTATTGTTATTATTATTATTATTATTATTATCTTTATCTTTCTTTGAAATTCTTTATTTTCAAGGAGGTGGTG
>OMOV01090517.1:0-10962 GCA_900312565.1 Beryx splendens
ACAGCACTTGAACGCAACATAATCTCTCCACCACCACCTCCTCCCTCCCTCCTCTCCCCTCACTGGAGGTGATTAGGGGACGCTGAGCCCAGAGAGACGCCGCCTCAGCCACTCCCTACGCTGGCGGACCCCTTGCGTCCCAACCCGCTCCGCAGCAGCTCCATTCAAACGCCCCGAGAGCCGGATGAGAGACGCGTGCAGCCTCATCCAGCACAGTAGGCAAAGTTGAAATAAAGTCAGTGGGGAAGGGCTTCAGGAGCCAGGCCAGACCGGGAGAAGCACCCCTGGGATCCTACATTGTCCGTAGAGTGGATTACAACGAGGGGGAACAACTCTTCAAGAGATAAAGAGGCAAGTCTATCATCATCTCCACTGTTAATTTCGGTGCTGAAATTTCAAACTATGTGCAAGTCCTCGCTTATTCTTTGCCTCGCGTGTGTTACTTTGTAGCGCTCGTGCTAACTTTACAAAGTCAAACTTAACGCCTTTCCCCAAACTCATTCATCCCTCCTCACTTTGTGCAGGAGGGGGGTTGGGTTTTCTTTTTCTTTTTTTGGGGTCCAAGAAATGAAACGGTGTGTGGGGGTAAGATTGGGAGGTCTGGGGAGCTCTGGGTGTGCTGCTGTTGCTGCTCTCGTCCTTAATCCAAGTCGAGGCTCATTTAGCCTTGTTAATCAAGAGCGTGGGCGTTAATTGCCAACATCTGCGAGCGGAACGTCGTGCCTTGGAGATCAGAGAAAGTCAAACCAGTGCAAACCCCAACGCCGAAGACAGTAGCGGATGTACCAAGTCTTTGAAACATACTCAGTCCTCTGGTACACACCGAACTCAGCCTTTTAACATGCTGCTTTTTGGGAATGTGGGCATTTTCAGCGCATAGCCGCAGCCATTCGGAAGAGCAGTGGCTGTCCTGTTGCAAATAGTTGTGTCATTCTCTGTGGAACTGGTTGAAGCAGTGATGTAGTGATAAACAAAACAAAAGTTTTTCTCGTTAAAATACCTTATAATACATCAGTTTGGTAGTACTCACTTGCATGTATGTAATATCTTAGTATAGCCTACTATGATTTATACTCAGCCTATAAGAGGGTAAACTGGGTGTAGGTCGGTTTACCCTCCACTACACCCCTGGAAGAAGTCTTTATGCAACTGACTGGAATAAATTACTGCTCAGCATCGACTGCATGAATAAAACCCTTGTTGCTCACCTCTCTGAGAAACATTCCCAGGTTCCCCTTGTCAAAAAGTCAACCTGCTTTCTTTCTGCCCGGGTCCCCTCTGGGATCCAGCCAGGCACTCAGAAGTTGAAACAAGGGGAGGCGTCCCTGGAAGAGAGCTACGGTAATCCTATTGCAAACTGTAGAGGGATACTCTACACATATCACAGTAAAATATAAAAATATCATGCTGATACTACAGGGGGGAAAAACAGACAGTAATTACTGTAGGAGGTTAAAAAAAAGTATAATGATGCTGCTGTAAAGTCACTATTGAGCACCACAGATGCACAATAAGTCCCTAATAGTAATAATAGATGTTTTACTTGCATAGCAATAAGTTTGCATTTTTCATCAGGAAACCTGAGCTACAATAGTCTCAAATCAATGTCGTGATATCAGGTGGAAACTCTGAAAACCGCAAATAATCTCAAACATGATTCAAGGCCTGCAGAGACTGCTGATTGTATTCAGTCAAAACATGAGCTTGCCCTTGCCTCTGACCCTGATTTGTTGCCATGCTACGGTTTGGTCCAATCTAACATTTCCATACATTCATGCTCTTAGAATATTGACACGACTGAAATATTGCAGCGTAACGGATTCAAAACATGAATCTTGCATGGTGAGATGTGAAAAAGTCAGTGTCTCTTGAAGGTTGAAGTGTTCTCGTTCGTCGGTCGGCTTCCTTTTGATGCCTGTGTTGTTTTTTTTATGCTTGGCTCCACTTTGAATCCACCAGTTAAGCAGTTTCTAATTCCATTTGTGAGGTTGAAGTCTCAACAGGATCAGATAAGTCCTTTTTTTTTGGAAGAATTGTGTGTCTCCCTTTCTCTGTGGCGTTCAACAAATGTGTACCGCCTCTTTTGGCCAAAGGCTCAGTCGGGGGAGCCAGATGGGAACTTTATTACCCGCGCTGATCAAACAAACAGTGATGTAAGCTGACTGTGGAAGGTAGTGCGGTAAGGCCTCAGAGCTGCAAAGAGACTCTTGGCCGCAGTACCGACCGTTTAGCTCAGACTTGGAAAAAGGGCAACGTGTGGGCCTGTTGGAGAAATAGCCACCCTTGTTAGCCGCTCTCCTCGATGTGAACCGGCACAGTAGACACGGGACTCTCGGACTCTGCTGGGGCGGCCCGCTCTCTGCTCTCTCTCCAACTCTGGCCTGTTTTTAACGGGCCAAAAGCCCCTCCGCCCCGACACCAGTGTTGGGTGAGATGCTGCTGCCTAATGTGGCGTGTTGTCGAGGACCAAAGTCTCCTCAGCCAATGCCATGGTGATGAATAGTGTTTGCACTTGTCTGCCCTCGTGGCTTAGTGTAGCGAGGCGTGCGTCTTGTGTTGGCCCTGCACCAACACAGATAGATGAGGGGGGGGTGGGCACACGTGGACAATGCCCCACCTAAAGCCTTCAGTAGCCTCTCACAGCCTTTTCTGAAGCAAGGCCGCATCAAAAGACTTTGGAACGGAATTTTAATTGCACTTTCCGATCCTACGCCTTATCAGGTTCAGAGCAAACCAGAAACCTTTATATATCTATGTTTGCGTTGCCTTATGTTACTTGGGAGTTGAAACGGTAAAATGGCACAAATTGCCTAAAAGTTTGACATCTCATTTAAATAAAAGTCTACTACCCTCACAAAATATACTTTCCCCCTGCGCTGTTTGACTCAGGACTCCCCCCCCACTCATTAGATTTCACTGCTTCAGCCCAGTAGCTCTCGTCTCCCTAAAGGGCCGCAGTAATAATGCTGTACATTTTGATTCGGCCCATTACTGCTCTGTGAAGTCCAGGACAGCTGCTTTCTCCATTCAGCTGTGTGACCAAGCCACAGTGTTGCACCGCCTGCAGTGCAGACGACACCGGACCTGCAGCTCCAGAACAGGCTGCGGAACAGTTTCATGTCTTCATGTAGGCTATATCCAATGGAAAATGTCCCCATACAGGGTTCAGCTGTGTGTATTTGTTTAATACATGAGTGGGCAGGTCACTTTAGAGCCATTATTACTGGTGAAGTACAACAAGAGCGTGAAAACTGGGGATCCAGAAAGAATGGTTTGCCCATATAAACTATACAAAATATTAAGACTTCCTTGCTAATGTTGAATTTCACCCCTTTTTAAACAATCCATGTTTCAGACCACTCATGGCCTAAACATCCTTCTTTAAAACTGCGCTAAGCAAGATTTTGTTTGTGTAAAAATTCATCCTGTTTGCCCACATTCAATTCGGGACTCGGGACTCGGGTACGGACACTTTGCTGCCCACAGAAAGTGACGAATGGAAACTTACGAGCAAAATCCAAACTGTGTCCTAAAAGACAGGCAGTGAAAATCGGCAGTGTGTCCAGAGACAGCGGACTCACCAACATCAGATCTGTTGCCTCTCTCGTCCCTTTGGTATAAAGCAAAGACCAGCTGGGTTGGTAAACTTGGCCATCATGATTCCTGATGGTAGGCTCATGTTTTGAAGCCAGACCTGTACTGTACATGACCACCACAGTACTGTGTTCTGGCCTACTTTGCCGTCTACTCCTGCGGGGTGGGCTGGAAGGCGTTTTCTCCAACGACATGTTTTTTATGAATGTTTGAAGCCGACTGTAAAACGAAGGTTATTGCTGGCACGGCTCCTCGGCTTGGACAAGGAATGTCAGAGAGCAGTTATTCGTGAAGATGGTCGGGGCAGCCTTCATAACTCTTTCTCCACAAGTGGCTATAAATAGTGACATGAATCTTGAAACCAACAGTGGTTCAGTGTGCTGATTAAGTGTCCCTCTGCACTGTCCTAACATTATGTGACCCATGGCCTCTTCTGAAGGACGGATGTTCTTTTGGACATGTGAGTTTTCAGGTTTTGTAAGCAGCACTGCGCTTGTGTAACAGTAATTAGAGGAATAATTGAGAGGACTGAGTTTATGGAAGTTCCAGATGGGGTTTGTCTTGTGTGTCAGAGGACAGTGGCCCGGTATGAGAAGCTTCTATGTTTCGCAAAAAATATCCATGAGGCATCGCTTTGTTATTTCCTTGTAGTTCACAACGGAAAACAGTCTATGGGTGGCAGAACGCTGACGTTCTAGTTGTCATTCTAGCTTACCATCAAAATGTATTAAACTACCACCCGTTAGCCCAAAGCCCAGCTCAGCACTAGCTCCCCATCATCACACATCAGCGAAAACGCTGGTCACCAGTGTCAATGATAAACGGTTAGCAGGAAAAGCCAACTTTCCACATCCCTTGCTGAATCGCCCCTAAGGCTGTGAACACACAACAGGACTTTTGTAGGTCCAACAGGCCAATTATAGCCAAGATTTGGCCAGTAGATGGGTCCGTGTTAGTTTGGGATCCAGTTGGGACCATCAGGATCATCTCAAACATGTTTTGATTTCAGATTACAAATTCTAATCTGTATTTTTAGCGTCATTAAGTGTGTGAAGTCCTTTCTATTGACAAGGCTGTTGAGTTGTGTCGTGTGCCCAGAAGTTGAGTTGACTGCAAGCTTTCTTGAAAGTCGATCTACAGTTAATTCAGTGCCAGTAGGGCCACATGCAGTATACCTACACCCCTGCTGCAGCGGTGAGGACTCTGGATTTGCCAGGCAGCAGCTCGCTCCCCGGTCCTCCAAAAACCCTGTCCCGGCCTGTTCTTTGGCAAAGCCCCATGCCCTGCAGCTGCTCCATTAGGGAGGGCTTTAATCTGCATGATTGCCAACAGGCTGTGATGTTGTGACTCGGCCGCCCGTGACAAGGCCAGCTCCATCTCTGGGGGATTTACAGTCTATTACGCCGCATAATGGAGTCTAATATCATTTGTTTGTGCAGACAGACACCACTGTGTTCTCAAACAGCCACTCCCAAGGTAGAGTGACACTTTTCACATCTTATAATACCTCACACAATATGCATCTATTTTCCCACGGACCATAAGGTCATTTTAGAGTGCGGGGTGTCATTGTTGCTCGTCATGAAAATGTTGACTCATTCAAAGCTCTGAACTGCTTTAAAAAATTTTTTAAAACACAAGCATCCTAATAAACAACAGCTGGGTTATAAGATAAGGGTGGAAAAGCACAGTAGGCCTCAGTCTAGGACCTGTAAATTATATATATTGTTTTTTTTCCTGTAGCTGTGGCTGGGGAATCTGGGTCAGTGTCAAACGCAGGAGGCAAAGCATGTCTCGTAATAATATTGTCGGCGACATACTTCATAATCCCAGGTCCAGCCCACTCATCAGTGACATAGACTTTCCATATGACAAAATCTCTCATTCCTATTTTTGGGGCAACTGAGCTTCTATAAATACAGCGCTTTAATCTGCGGGAATTATAGAGTAAGATTCTAATTCAGTATTTAATTCTATGACTTAATGTGTATTTACTATGTATGATCTAAACAGTGATTCAGTAGTGCCCTTCACTTGACATTCAGTTATATAGACAACGTAAATCAACATAAAAAATTTAAAATTAAAAACGTAAAAATTAAACATAATTATAGGAGTTGAGCCATGTGAATGTATGTGATGCTTGCCTTCATACAGTATTTACAAAAAGCAAAATGCATCAAGCTACCAGTAGAAAGTGAAACATGGATAACCTAGTTTCACTCTTAGACTTTTTTTTTTTTTGCTATTAGTCATTTCTGTGTGCAGAGAAGGTTTCCCACCAGTGTTCATACCTGATGCCAGAATTTAATTTGGGCAAGTGGAGTGAATCTGCAGCATCTCAGTAAGTGTGGATGGAGCCCTCTTGTCTATTGCAGCCCCACTTTGTGATTTAGGCTGATTTTAAATGGGTGTATTGTTACATAAACATCATGCAGCTTTAATAGACCATAAAAAGTTTGACAGTTGGGGAAAGACAACAAAAAGCTTTTCTTCCCCTCATGTTCTATTTTGCAATGTGAAAACATGTGCAACATCAGGATGGGTCATGCACAACAACAAAATCACTCTAGTATTTACTTCTCCACTACGCTGATCTCCCTACCAGTCAGCAGTCGGGATAATCCCATATGAGTTTAATCAAGGTTGTCAGGTTTTCTCTCTTTCTCTCTCTCTCTTCTTCCCCCTCTGCTTTGATTCAGTACAGCAGTGGGGAAGCTCAAGCAGGCAGCCACTCTTATTAATGGGATTGTGTCACTGGCTGCCTGGAAGCAAGCTCCAAATCTGGGGTAGTGGGTTATCAGCGGAGGAGCTGTGGGCATGCAGGCAGACGCAATATGTTGCAACTCAAATACTCAGGCGACACGGACGCATATGTTCTCCCCCAGGTCAACGAAAGGCTTCAGCACCTTTTTCCTCCCTAAATTAATTAATGCATTTTTTCCCCCTTGGTGCTCTGAGGAGGAGTAGGTGCCACACAGCTGATGCTCTTACAACCGCTGTTCGTTCAGTGCCAGAGACCAGACTCAGCACTTTAACTGTTGCGTCCCACCGACTACCAGTGTAGTATCGATCAATTCTGCAATAAATATGTAATCAAACCGCCTCATTGCCACTGTCAAATGCCAGGAGTAAGCGCCTACAGTAGTCAGTAGCTTCCGGTCCATCACAGCTGGAGGGCGTCTCTAAGCCCTAGCCAGGTGCAGGCAGGACATTTTCTGTCATCCAGCTTCCTGTTCTAAATTAACTGGTGGATTATTGTTTCCTTCCTCAATTAGTGAGAGAAGGGGGAGGTCCACCTGGCTTGAACCCAGAGGATATTGGTACCTTTCTGTATTTTCCCTGCTGCTGTGAACAGGTAGACTAATTAATTCGTTTTATTAAACTTATCATGGTAAACTTCTTTTATATCCTTTTCCTATATATGTTTTATTTTTTTCTGACAGTGGGGTTTGTTGCAGCCTTGTCAAGTGTGCTGGTAATTGTTCTCTAAATGTGTCTCTGTTTTGTGGGGATACATTGAGGAATCTAGTGTAGATCCCGGTCTTATTAAGCTATCTGCAGATGGATGAATGGTGTATGGGGATTTGTGCTGCACTTAAAATTGAAGAAGTCTTTGCAACATTTTATCCCCATCTGTTTTGGCCCACCTTTTTAAAGGTTTTGTGTTCACGCCGAGTGCGAGATTGAGTGGTTTTGGAACCTGAGTCTCGCCTCCTACCAAGAGCCGGGCGACTTTTTTATGGGCTCATAACACTGTGCCCTCTAGGAGAACAGAAGCCAGGGAAAAAGTGAAGTGGACGTCTACACAGGGAGTCCATTTTTTGACAGAACTCACGCTGTTGCTATGCCACTGCTAAAACTAAACCTTGGAGTCGGTTTCCTAACTGAGAAGGAGTTATATCTTGGAAACAAAGTGGGGGTTTTCCCTAGCTGAAATGCTGGAGCCTCTCTTCCTCCTGTTCTTTTATAGAGAGCTTTCACTATGAATTAAACCCCTCTCATCGCCTGGAGACTCCAAGCTCCCATCTTGGAGATGCAACTGCCTGACTGCGCCAACAGGGCCTTGTAAAAAAATAAGGCTTTGAGCAAGCCGATTAGTGAGGGGCCATGTAAGACAAACACGCCTCTTTATCTATCTTTATGTATGGCTGTAAATGATTTATCTCTGCTTCAAAGGCATATTTCAGCTGTTTCTCCTAGATGTGTAGTAATGGAGATTAGGCTGGCCACCGACATCCGTGACTTGAATAGTGGAATATTAACCGCTCGTGTTGGACGGTAGTGTGTGATGTGTGATCTAATACTACTTGTTTGGTTGTGAAATCTTATTCAACTTTAGCTCCATGCATAGATTCAAATGTAAGTTGCTCAGATAACATTTTTGTTCTAACTAGTTGCTTAATGCATTCGTTTTTCTATTCTTGTAATCCGTTATTAGTTACTTGTTAAAATTAAAATGTTGTAATTACTTTTAAAAGTAACTTCACCCGACAGCGGCCAGGACTCCTCTACTCAGTGGAAGTCAGGGATGGATGGCCATAAGAAGGACTAGCTAGTAGTTCACCCAGCATCTTTCTCTGGTCCAGCAGTGGCCTGCAATCATGTCCATGGCCATGCCGTATTCACAAACACACTCCTGATAAAACAAGCTCTAGTCCTGACCCAACCTCCCCCCCACCTCCTCTCACACCACCACCACCATATCCACCCTTCACTTCAGATCGCACGCTACCCACTAATCCAGTTGTTTAATCCCTGCATATTAACTTGCCATGTCCAGGTCTGCACTATCTGACCTCTCAAAGGGCTCTCTGAGACTAATCTATAGAGAAAACGTATGCTCTATTTTTTCCCCTCTCAAAGCGAGAGTGATGTTTCTCAGCTGGTGCTGGGCAATTTTTAAAGAGTGTCAGATGTTGATCATTTTGGGGTTTCTTGCAGTCTGCACTAACTGCTTTATTCATTCGAAAGCATATCCAAAACATCAGGAAGAGCGTTACAAATCTGTAGCCTTGCTCTGTTTTCCTTCCATGCCAGTGGCTGTTTCTGCTGATCTAAAAGAGGGAGATCTGTGCGGAGAGAGGGCAATGAACAAAAGATGAGTGCACGGCCTCACCCTGTGGCCCCTCTGTCACAACAGCAGACATGGGGTTTGTGGTACAGCAAAGCCCGGTATCAAGGCCCTGAATGTGCTCTAGGCCCCTCTTTTATCTCCGGCCCTATAGCTCCGGGATTACTGTCCCAAAGGAGACGGGGGGCAACACTGGACAGAAAACTGCCGCCCCCAGCAGTGTCTTTGTCCGGGCGCCCTCCAGCCCAGACCCTTTACCGTCCCTAAATATCACACTGCTGCAGCAAGCAAGTGGGAAAGAAAACTCTGAGGCTGTTTACTGTTTTTTGGGGTGTTTCTTCGGTTTCCGCAGGGCTCGGATACAGTAGTGAACCCCAGCCGAGCGGACGCCCAGAGGTCAAGGGCAAAGTTCCACGGTTATGTAATTCCCGAGGGGACGCTCTCAGGTCCACAGTGTGCCGCAGTAGAACGAGGCCCAATAGCCAATGAAATGGTCCCGCTCGTCCCGTGGAGTCAAACCCCTGCTGAACAAACATGTCTTCCCCGGAGTTTATTTGCGTTGGCTAAGTTTAGCACTGTTTGTTGTTGGCTGATCAGAGAGCGCCTCTGGAGACTTCACTAGAGACTTCACAAGTAATAACTGACACAAATTCAAAATAATGGCCGCCTGAATGTATTAAAACTGATTGAGAAACCGAAAACCAGGTAGTCTCTCTCCCTCTGAGGAATGTATGTTTCATGTCTTTTGTTTCCCCTTGCTGTTTTTCTTTGCAGGGGCGCACACCAGCAGCCAAGATGGAGGTGAAGACATCACTTCTAGACAATATGATCGGGGTGGGCGACATGGTCCTCCTAGAGCCCCTGAGCGAAGACTCGTTCCTGGAGAACCTGAGGAACCGCTTCGACCACAACGAGATCTACGTAAGTCTGTGCAGTTTGTAACTGAGCACATTTTGTTGTCCTGTACCCTTCTGTGTTTACCACTACTTCCTAAGAGGGATATGGAAACGCTCCCCTGAGGAAACATGCAGATACTTTTCATAACTCCATTGTTCCTCCACTCACTCTGAATCATTTTAGCCCTGGCCTCAGAAAACAGTGGCACAGATACAGAGACCACAGCAGTCAACCAATCAATAAATCACATCACCGAGGAATGTAGATGATGCCTTTTTTTAAATGAGGCAGAAAATCCAGAGCTCAGGGGCGAGGAGATCCGCTGGCGCTTGCAGGCTCTGCTGTTTAGGGTATTGGGAGGCTAGCTGACTGTCATCTCTGGATCAGAGCATTGGTTATGGGCATTGTGCTCCGGCGCTCCACGATCCCTCCGCTCTGCAGGTCGGCCGCTACAGACGTCAGCCGAGATGATTACAGCTCTGCTCTGCTTGCCGCCGGCTGACGAAGGCCCGGGGCCAAGGGAATGATGTCACCTCGCAGAGCGCCGGTTGGCTCAGCGGCGTGCTCGATATTATATTGAGCCGTAGCCCACTTCCTGCTGAGGAATGGGAATGGCGTGGTGTTTTGACATTTCAGACGCCCTCAATTTTCTCTGTGCTGAAGTATAAGCTCAGAACTCTTTTGTTTCCAGTGTGGCAGTGACCCGTCTTTCACGGAGTTAGGTTCAGGATACATGCGTAGCGATGCATTTTAAAGAGGTATTTATGTCTAATACAAGCTTCTAAGGGATTCGTTTCCATGACACTGTTTTAGCAAATTTTGTACGAGCATTCTTCTACTGTAATGGCTGCGTGTGAGGTGGAAGTAGAAAGTGACGTCTTCATGGAAATGTAAATCACATGGTTCTGCTCAGTCTATAATGGGAGCGTTTGGGTGGCATGAGCTGCACCTCAAATTGGTGACCAGTCAAAGCATTGAAGCCTACACTTATCCACTAAATCTGTGGTGTACATCCTTGCATGTAACAGTATGTTTCCCTTATGAGGCGTCATTCCTTAGAACCCCCCCGTAGTGTATCATATGACCGGGGGAACGCAGCAGAAGACACATGGCTTTGTGTTCCAGAGGGACAGAGTATTGTGTGTCGGATAGCTCCTTGACAATTCAAAGGGAATCAAAATTTCCCTGTTAACTGTTCCGCCACTCCCCATGTCTGACTTCACTGATTTTGCTGAGCAAGCAATATGAGAGAAAATGTTTCTCATGAGTTCACTGATTCTCAATCTCCTGAAGCCCTTGGCATTTGAGGCAGAGTTGTGCAATGAGGAAGTCCGTGTTTATATTTTTCTTTGCAGCTAGTACAATTACAAACTGCTGCATGGGGACTGCCCCTCGCA
>OMOV01090517.1:10982-22850 GCA_900312565.1 Beryx splendens
AGAGAGGTTGATGTTGTATGTGGTTGTTGTGTGTTTTTTTTTTTCTTCCTATACTGCTACACTCTCCGGCGGGCGGCCCGCCCCCCCCCCCCCCCCCCCCTCTGTAATTTGCCTGTCACTCTTTCCCACTTAGAGGTGGAACTAACACAGAGATGGTCTTGCACTTCCACAGCTAACAGCATCCGAGTCGATGAGCGAAATATCACCAACTGTGTTTTTCACATGGTGGCTCAAGCCTCCATTCCCACCCATCATTCGATACCAATTGTAAAGCTACCTGGAAAGCACCTTCGCTGTCCTTCCTGTTTCATGGCTGTGGTGATGTTTGCACTGACAACACCCTTATCTTCCTCCCAGCTGAGAACCTTTATTGTACGCTCCAGTGGCCCTATTGGTTACCACTCTTGAAGGTATTCAGGGGGGAGTATTCATGAAGTAATTATAGCGGCCATGGGGAGGTGTGAGTGTTTATTCTTTGTGATCTGCAGAGGCCGGAAAGAGTTTATTTTTTGGGGGACTTTAATTGCTTTTTGCATACTCATATCTGCTCAGAGTCAGGAGGGGCCCTCGTCGACCCCTTGTTTGTTTACATTGCACACGCTCTTCCCCTTTTGTCTCCGTCCCCAGCACCTCAAAAGGCCCTGTCCTGCCTCCTGTGTACTTTTGAACAATAGGCCGTGGCAGGTGGCGGTGTTGCCATGGGGAAGGCCAGGCTCTGCTCTTGTCAGAGTGGATTATGCAACAGCCATTACCACAGAAAGCGAGGGAGAGGTTCAGATTGATGGCTGAAAGTGCTATCTGGGCTCTGTTTGGAGCGTGGGGGGAGGAGGACGATGTTTGGTTACATTTGCTTTCAGAAATAACTGACGAGTCTAGGCTAATCCTTTGCTGCAATCAGAACCTGTGTGCACATTATAGTGTTTTGGGCTTATGTATGAGGAAAAACATGCTTTAGGCCTATATGATATATGGATTTGCATATACATCCAGTTGTCAATATTGGCCTGTAAAAAAATGGATATTGGCCAGTCACTGCAGTCCACCTCTGATATGATGGATATGATGCAGTTTGTCTGATTTACATATTTGTTGTAGAATTGATCAATACTACATTGGTTGTCTACTGTGGGAAGCCCTGAGCTTGAATTGATTCTAATGCGACAGAGTCTATACAAGAATGCATGAATATGTCTTATAATTTTTATCATCCAGAGAATTTTAGTGTCTCGTTGTCTAAATGCTGTTTCAGAGGCTTTTTCCATCCTGACAAGAACAACATTCTTTTTGGCATGAAAATGGTCAAAGTTAAAGATATTGAATATTGGCGCAAAATACTGGTTATCAACTTCAATCCAAAAATATTGGTATTGGCCTTCAAAAAATCACATTGGTCGCATCATCGACATCGGCACTGTGAATACGCTGCAAGGATTAATCGATTAGTTGTCAACTATTAAATTAATCGGGAACTATTTTGATAATCGATTAATCGGTTTGAGTAATTTTTTAAGAAAAAAAAGGCAAAACTCTGATTCCAGCTTCTTAAATGTGAATATTTTCTGCTTTCTTTACTCCTCTGTGACAGTAAACTGAATATCTTTGGATTGTGGAGAAAACAAGACATTTGGCTTTGGGAAACACTGATCGACATTTTTCACCATTTTCTGACATTTTATAGACTAAACAACTAATCGATCAATCGAGAAAACGATCAACAGATTAATCGACAATGAAAATAATCGTTAGTTGCAGCCCTTGTGAATACACACCCAGCATGAGTGTGTGTGTGTGCGCGCACGCACGCACGCACGCACGCACACACACACACACACCCACACCAAAAAACGATTAAAATAGACCCTCCTATGACACCTTTATCTCCACTGCTCATTTGCATTCATCACTGTCTGTCTTCATTCTCACCTCAGGCGTTGCAGGCCTGAACAATGCATCAGGAATTCCCAGCTGGGAAAAGCTGAGGGAAGCAGAATTCCTCTCACCTCAGGTCTCAATCAGCACCCAAATGGACAGAGTGGGAGGGAGGGTTGTGGAAGCCATTGCTGTTCTCTGTTAAGTGTGTGTGTAATATTATGAAAATGCCTCGTGGATTCACACTGATTGCTCATTGTTTCTCTCTTTCGCCCCCACTCTCTCCCTCCAGACATACATTGGCAGTGTGGTGATCTCCATGAACCCCTACAGGTCCCTGCCCATCTACACGCCAGACAAGGTGGAGGAGTATCGCAACAGGAACTTCTATGAGCTCAGTCCACACATGTGAGTCCGCAGCCCGGGTCCACTCCAAAACCTCCTTGTCTTTATTGACACTGCCTTTATTTTCTCCCTCCCTCTCACTCAAGCACAGGGTTAATATTTTATCCTGTGCCGATCTGTTTCTAATTTGTAAACTAAAAATTCCAGCGCAATTACTTGCTGTGTTTCGGTGAAGACGGAATTCCCCTAATAATTCTAATCCTGTACAAATCAAACTGTCATTTCAGCCATAATTTGATTTTGGCGTGCATTTTCTTTTTCTCCTTCTTCTTCCAGATCCACAATTTCTGTCTTCTTTCTGTCCTGAAAAATGGATCTTAATCAATCTTTCATTATGCTGTGGGAATGCATGTCAGGAAATGCAGAGGCTGGGCGGGTGATTCATTAATCACCTACCGATAGCTCAATTCACCTGTGTGAATTGGGCTCAAGTACCTTGGCTGGACAGTGAGCTTTTGAACTCGGCTCTGTACATGTGAAGGCTGCTTTTTTGTCGCTGTTGAGCTCAAGTGACAAAAGTTTTTTTTTTTTCAAGGCCACATGTTAATCTGAATGTTATGAGTAGGGATCGTCAAGTCTGAGTGTTGGTTGAAAATTTTAAACCTGTGTCTGACCCAGTGCACATTTCTGATAAAGGATTAGCACCTTGGATACTGTGACTGATGGGCTGGAGGGAGGCAGGGAGAGAGAGTGACACTAGTTTTTGTATGGAGAGTCAGCCCGGTGGTTTTACTGGTCATTCAGAGCGCCGTGCCATCTGTCTGTCTAACGCCGAGCCAGCACTGCTGTCTGGATGCCAGGCTAAAACAAAGCCCGGCACCCGTCAATTAGCCTACTGTGTCTCCAGGCTGCAGCAGAAACCTCTCTCAATGAAAGAGAGAGAGTCCCTGTCTCAATACTGACATACTCCCCACGGACAAAAGCGAGAGCCTGGCTTCACTTTACAGCCAACTACGCAGGAGTGTTTTTTACGATTCAACACTAGTAGGGACTCCACAGAACAACAGGAGAACATGGCAAATGTGTCCAGTTGTCTGTCTGTCGGGGAAAAAGTTTCTCACTCTCGCCAGATGCCTTATGCTGGTCTGTATATTATCTCTTTCCATTAGCTCAGTCATCACCAGCCCCTTCCCCACCACATAAACCCAATGTTTTAAAATGGACTGAGTGAAGCGATGTCAGGCTCTTTCTCTCGTTCTTCACTCTCACGCCATGTGTAGGATTGAGTTTTGGCACTGAACCAGATCATCCACTTGGAGCATGATGGCCCAGAGTCAGAGCCTCCATAGCAGGAGAGGTTGACATTCAAGGGTCTATGGTGCAAAATAAAAAATATCCATCCTAAGAAGTTGTTTAAGATGTTTTCACAACTACTTGGTTCAGAGCTGATATTTTAAACTCTGGAGCGAGTTCCCCGTTAGTTGGGTTTGTTTGGCTGCATGAGAACACAGCAGTCGGGCCGAGACTTTGTTGAGATGGAGGTTTCTCGGTACGCTTCCAAGCAAACCCTGCAGGGCTCAGTTTTTGGTGAGTACGTGATCTGACCCAAATGAATGACTGCAAGTGCAATGATCCACAAACGCAGCTGACGCTCCATGTTTGTTTACCCTGGAATAAAGTTCTTTCCCCTACCAAGCTTCTGAAATACAGGAAATGACTGCTCCCACATGGCTTTGGTTGATAATTTATGGTTCACTTGAAATTTTGCTGTGTGAGACGTAACCACACCGATGTGTAAATGCAGCAAAGTAACAAGGGCTGATTTGGACCAAAGCAAATGGACTATAGGTTGGAGAATGCCCTTAATTTAGTATTGGGTCTTAAAGAAACAAGAAGTCAGTTTGCTTTCGAAATTATCTCACCCCATGGTCAGATTTTTTCACTTGTTTTAAGACAAATAGCATTTTACGGCTCAATACTAGACAAAATGAGTTAAGACGGATATCTTTTCCAGTGGAGAATGATGAGCCTGACAGGACATAACAGTCTACAGGCCTGAGACGCGTTCCGCTGACCTCTTCATGCCCCGCACAAATGCTGATCAAGTAGCAGTTAAGCTGCTAACTAAGGGATAGCCCATGACAAGCAAATGACAAACATAATGCTTGCTTCTCATTTGTCTAGGGACAGTTCCAGTCCTAAACTGGATTCCTGTTTCAGGTAATGAGGTTTTGTGCAATTAGTATAAGACCCTATTGGTCAACAACTCTTTGGCGTCTGTGTCTGATCCTTTTCAACCAATCTGTTTACAGTTAAGTTGAAACTCAGGACCTTGTCTAAGCCATCCTTGAATCCTCCAAGCCAGCTTGAAGGATTCATGTTAAACCAGAGCAGCTAAGATGTTTCAGCTTTGACCCTGGGTGAGAGACAAGGGATGATGTGAGTGGGGACGAATGCAGATGGCATTTCCTTTGCGCCAATCCCATCATGAAATCTATCCCCTGTACAGTTGAGGGCAAAAACAACAATTTGTCTCCCCACTACCCCTTTTTAAAGTCAAACCAACTGTGAAATGGGTGTGGGGCATAAACAACCTTAAAAATGTCTGTCCAAACCAGAAGTATCGTGAAATGGATAAACCAGGAACCATGACTGAGGACTGAAGCTTGGGACGTCCTCATCTGATCAAGCTCTGCTCCAAGCCACCTCATTTCTGCAGCTCTGGTGACGGATCACTTGGTTGCATTGGCAAACAGATTTGTTTCACCTGTTGTCGAAGAGACATAGATCCTGTAAACAAGACTGTTAAAGTCTTTCTCAGTGGCCTTTAAGCAAAGCAGATTAAGCCTTGTTTAATTGGACTGGCTCTTGCAGTGGGCCTGAAGTACCAGTCAAGGCCAGATTGTTTCAAAACGCTCCATAAATTGATCTTAATCCTCCTGTCAGGCCATCTGGACCGGCTTTGTGGCTTTACATTGATCAACCCCATGTAACAGAAAACCCCGCTTCCAGGCAAACATGTCAGCGCCGTCATCCTCATCTCCATCTCATATTGCTGATGTGCAATAGACAAGTATCTTAATAGTGGTTGCTTGATCTATAGAGTGTGGGTTTGCTTTCATGTTTTTTTCCATTTTTTTTTTCAGGAATGATACTTGATACTTCCCATACTTGGGTAGCTGCTGGTAAACACAAGCCAACATCTTTTTATTAATAACATATGCCATTTGGTGGATACTTTAATCCAAAGCGCCAACAAATAACATACATACATAGTATACATACATTTTCACCATGGCTGTCCCCAGCGGAAACTGAACTTCGTCTTCTGGCTGGGTTGGTGCTGTGCTCTGTCCATATTGACACAGGCAGGACCACATATCATCAGACGATCTGATTTGTCTTCCTAAGAATGTATATGAAAGTTTAATAATTCATGCATTCCAGGAACTAAATGTTCCACAGGCTAATGTTTTAGTACTTGGCCATACCTCGGGCCAACTGGAAATGCATATTTGTGGCTTGGAAACACATTTGGATGGAGCTATTTGAATGAATTTGACTTGACTGGTATTCAAAGCAGAACAGCAAGAAAGCAGCACTGCAGGTGATGTAATTGCCTGTTTTGTTTCAGCCATGAACAGAGAAACAAATCGACATTGTTAACTTTCCACTAGCAAGCAGGACGACCTATTGTTACTGCTGGAATTGCTTTATTTCCCCTGTATTTTGACCAATATTTCAGGTCTGCACTGGTACTTTTTCTCTTATTTCGGCACATGTTGGGGCCAAGCAGCAAGGATGGCAATGAGTGTGCCTATAGGCGCTAAAATAATGTCTCAATCAGTCAAACAGCGTGTCAGTTATAAACATGCCACTCGGTACATATGTGCATCGCCTCATGGTGAAACTAATTGGTCAAAAAATGGCCCAAATATTGATTTGGAGTTATACAAATTAGGGTATGGAGTGTTTCTGAGTGTGACTCCGAATGGTCTATCAATCCTAAACTTGGCACAAGCATCGACATGATGATTTGTAACAGCCTACCAAGTGTGACATTGATGGCATTAAAAATGAATTAGAACCAAGTAAAATTTGGCTGCCATTTTGGATGTCTTCAACAAAAATAGAAAAGATGACTTCTCGTATCAGTTGACCCTGAGACTTGCAGCTTGGAGCGTATATGTGTCTACCAGGTACTTACCGTCACATTAGATTAAAGCTTGTGGACTTTACTTGGTTTTCCAATCTTTTCCCTCTTGCAGTGGAAACCAGTGCATTACTGCTCGTTTCATTTGTTTGTTCAACAATACTGATTTTTATCACTCAAAAAAGGACCCTTGATTAAGGTTCTGGTTGGAGAACACTGTCCAGTACCTTAGAAGTGATTATTTTCTCTCACTATTACTACATCAGTTTGGGGAAAAGTCAACATTTCCAGTTCAGTGGTCCAGTCAAATTGTTGGAGGGCCTCAGCAGAAGGGGAGCAGGTATCAGTGCAGCGTGTACACAACACAACAGGCAGAGAGAACTGTGTTCAAAGACTGGAGTCAAGGAGAATTAGCCGCTCCTCCACAGAAAAGTATTTATTTTACCTCACCAAACTGTGCCTCTGGATGTTTGGTCTTGTAGTAAAACAACTTGATTAAATGAAAGACAAACCTTTTATTAGCTTAGCTCGAGCTCGGCATACACCGCATTGCTGAGCCAGGCACTTGCTGCCACTTTTGAACACATGCGTGCAAGAGTTTAAACAAATTTGCACAATTCATTACCTGACAGTGTTGGCTTTGGTTTGACGTCATGTGGCATTCATTTTTTACATCTAACGATTTGATTTGATGTAGGCTGTATAAATATCTAACTTTAAGCTTTACTTACATGTAGTCACTGCCTGATTACACACATGAGAGCAGCTTAGTTTGAAGACCAAGGGACTAAGGAGGCAATACTGCTGTCGCTGTTTGGATGAAAATATTTGATTGATAAATGTAGAATACACAGTCAATGTGTCTTCATTCAGAAATTACTTCAGACTTCTAATGTTTCAAGCCAGGAGGAGTTCCTGTTTTTCATGACCCTGTTTTTGCACGGCTGATCCTCAACAGGCTGCGGGGCATTGTGGCCACTGTGACTGGTCAGTGCTGAGGGGGATCAGTGTTGGGCTTTAATTAAAGTAACACCAGGGGGTCCAGGGGGTCTCTCTCCTCCTGGCTTTGATCCTCATTAGACACTTGAACAGTCTAAAATCAGCAGCTCAGGACAGGTCGCAGCAGACCGGGCCAGAAGATCCAGCCTGGGCCTTTGAGTCTTCCACAGACTTTGGGTGTTGCCAGTATGGAGAAGCCCGTGTTCAGCATTTCGCTGGATCGTCATCTCTCAAATAAACTAACCCTTAAGCTTTAAATGAAGCCTTTTTATACTGTAGAGGTCGGAACAGATGATTTTGTGAGGCCAGGCTCACCACAACTCTTAAAACCTAATGAAGAGGAACTTATTCTTCAGCGTTTTATAAAGGCCACATGAATACGGGACTCCTTGTGAGCTTTGGTTAAGGCACTTTCATGCCATTTAGAGCTCGGTCTCTAGCTGCCACAGTTGACGGCTGTAACAGGGCATTAGCTCTGCAGCCAATGGTGACCAAGATGAGCCTCAATACAGGGAGGTGGCAGGCAGACCACCCCTGGTGAACCCATCACACCTTGAGCTGCTTTATGACTAGCCCTGAAAACGGCACAGGACAAGTTAACTGGAGGAGGCTGAGGTCTGAATGAGGTCTTGTTTTCTTTTTCTTTTTTTAGTAAGCCTAATTTCCGGGGAGACCTAAGGTCATATATATTATTTACAAGACTATCAGTATATGGAATTCTGAATCAGCCATGGATTTGATGGCTTGTGTAGTTGGGGTAGGATACTTATTGCCCCAGTTTCAGTTTTGTCTAATTTATTTGCTCCTTTTGGCACTGCAAGTATTTTCCAACGGAGTGGATGCTGGTCCAGTCGAGAGTTTTTCAGATTACATATGAGATTAAGAAATGGGGCTCGACTCCTGAACTGTGTGATTACTGGTAATATACTCTAGTTCCCCTTGGACTATTAGGTTTAAACCCTGTCTGCACGATAGCAGTGTTTTATAGTGAAGTCAAGTCATCGGGGTCGTTTTTATTGTGGCTGGGCTGGATGCCTGCTCAGAGCAAAAGTCTACACATCAGCAGAGTTAACTGCACAAATACGATGGCTACGTATAGCAAATCACATTTTGTCACACTTTGCATGTTCATTTTGCAGATTGTCTCCATACAAGAATGACTTAACCGTGAAGTTTTCATGCATCAGAGGATTATAGATTTTCAATAAGTCAGAAATGGTGTATCTGTCACCAGATGGCTGTTAAGCCTGGCTGATGTCTTTCTCTGGCTTCTGCATGTACTCTAAGCTGTATCTTCTGTCTAGATATAACTTGGCGCTTCAAGGTGCAAATGTCATGGGCTTAACTTTTAAGGCACATCACTGATCCTGCAGATCACAAGATGTACCTTTTTTATTTAGGAGAGGCCCGACAGCCGGCACAGATGATCTTGTAGTGTGAACGGGCTCCAGACTGCCGACTCAGGATGTTTGGACAAATGTGATTTTTTTATTTTTTCACACATGCTTGATTTTGTTGGGCCGAGTCTGGTCGGTCTCATATAGTGTGAAGCGGTCCAAGACTCACCAAGACTAAAATCTGAGGGTGACACTGGCAACAGCCAATGGGAGTTTAGATACAGGGGGAAGAAAATGAAAATTAACCAGAAGAGAAGTCACTTTTAAAAACACCACTTACTTATACTGACAATTCCCAACTCCCCATGCTCAACTATGGATAAGCTGTTATACAATTTAATTTGGAGGAATAAATCTCATGTAAAATGGTATAAAATGGAAACATGCCTGAATCAAACCACATTAAGTGAAAGAACTATCATACAAAATTCTTCATCACTATTATCCTTGTAATGAACAAACAGCAGGCAACAGATGACTTTTCACCCCAACTTCAGACCCCCCTCCCACACGCACACACGCACACACACAGTGCAAATAACACTGCTGTGTCAATTGGCAGCCCCCATTTGGAGTTTAGGGGTGTAGAATTTGGACACAACCACGTCATGGATGGCACCATGTCAGCATTTCAGTGTATGGCCCACACACAAATCTGTTTTCTTTGACTTCTTGGCTGGAGAACAACATCCTTCCACACTTGGTCCCACTGTGAAGAGCCATCCACAGTGACAAAATGTCAGCTGGTCTGTCTAACACATGGTCTGACTAAAACAATAATCACTGGTCCTCTCTGTCCTCACAGTACGCAGTCTTGTGTATGTATGTGTTTATTCATTGTCTAACACTGTTGGTGTTAAGGGAGTTTGTTAAGCACTCTGGGTATTCTATCTGGCAGAGATAAAAGGAAGATTATGCAGCTAAAGGTTATTGATTGAATGATGGGAAAAGGTGTTTAAGCAGGATTAGAGCCTTTGCAATACAGTTGCTGTTGCCTTATGCTGTTGCATCATCATTGGCTCAGCCTGTGTGTGTGTGTGTGTGTGTGTGTGTGTGTGTGTGTGTGTCTGCATCTGCTCGGCCGTCTTATGCACCTCCTGCATGTGTGACACTGCCATTGTGTCTCTGTATGAGTGCGTGTCGGGGACCTGTGTGGGTCTGTGCACGCTCGTACACGTTTGTAGTGTCACACCTGCTCCTGTACTCCTAAGAGGTGTGTGTGTGTGTGTGTGTGTGCGCATGCGTGTGCATGTGTGGCCCTGCAGCTGGTCTCCCATCTCCAAGGTTGTTAGTGGATTAATTGCCTCTTATTAAGTTCCGTCCCAATCAGAGGCCGTTACGGTGGAGAACGGTGATGTCACTCTGGCCCAAGCTGGAAACCAGCAGACGTCCATCCATTCAGACAAAGACAGAAGCTGTTTCCATCCCGTTGTTAAGCAAATTTTAAACAAACCTTCGAAATGTCACAACAATAAAATGTAAATTAGGTATATTTCCATCAGCTGGGTTGAAGCCAACAAGTAGGCTTCCTGTAAATCAAAAGAAGGAGGTTGTGGTTGACAGATATTCTACAGAAAACATTTCAGAATATGCAGAGCCACTTTTGAACTGTTACCATTCATTGGCTCAGTCATGCCAAGCCTATGTCATTATTTATCCAACAAATGTGTCTCCATCACTATTTTCTGCATAGTTTCTTTGTTGACAAAAAATAATTTCAAGCGGGCATGAAAAATTCTTTGCGACATTGAGGAAATTTGATTGAACTTTGCCCTTTCCATTCAGCTTTTCTAATATGATACATAGCAATTAACAAAAAAATACTTGTATGGGAGTTCATCCGTCTATCCAGAGACCTGCAGAGCAATCATCCATCTGTACAGACAGAGGACCATCCATCTGTCCGTCCATCCATCCATCCATCCGTCATGCCCTCCGCTGTCTAATTTAGGAAAATGCTCCCTGCCCAGATGAGGCCTCTCATATTAAACTGGCAGGTGTTTCCCTCCCCTCCACACACACTCACTGCAGCATTAGAGATGAACTAATCAGTGGCCTTTCTCCATGCACAGCAGCCTTGCAGATGGCCCAGAGCCGTCTGTTGTACCTCCCTCAGCGGCCAAGCCAGACACAGATTGGGAGAAGTAAGTGTGTGTGTGTGTGTGTGTGGACAGGCAGCTAGCCCTATGTCTCCAGGGTGGGATCATATTTCCCCAATGTGTAATGAGGTATTGAGCACTCTGTACCAGAGCGTGGACCACAGGGGTGTCAGTGCTGGCTGGTGGAGCAGAGAGGCCTGACGCAAGGCGTATGATGGGGCTCTCAGCTGTCTTGCACATGGTCATGATGGCTTTACTCATTAGACTATATGGGGAATTTGCTTCATTATGCAGAAGAGCGTCACTGGCTTTTTAATGAGTCTTGTGTTTTTCTTCAGGTGCATTGTGTGTCCTCAAAATGCACGATTTCATGTTTTTGTGCAGCGCAAAAATACCACAGCAATGAGTGCTTGGCACCAAAGATGCAGACAAAAAAAACATGGATGTTGCATATTACCACTTTAAAGTCACAAAGGAATGGCATATCAATGATGTTTCGCCTCTGGAATTAGTATCAGGATGTTGGGGCAGGACATAATGTTGGGATGGGTTGTTCAAGAGTGGGAGGGTTGGACCAGAGCTAACATGGAAAGAGAAAAAGCCCATTGCATACTGGGAGTGTAGTTGCTGAAGCAATCCCTTGTGAAATGCTTTGAACACAATCTTGGGATACATGCCATGTTGACACTGTCACTTTTCTGACAGGTTTTCTATGATGGGAGGGGATGGGGTGCAGTACTGTAGGGATTGTTCAAACCATCTGATGGTATTATTGGAATTTCACTAACACTAAACACTAATCACTAAACATACAAAACAAATTCCAGGAAGTAAAATACAAAAAAAAATTCCAGGAAGTAAAATACAAAAAAATGGCCGAAAAAAATGCGAAAGTCCATTTTCCTTTCGTTGTGACTTAAGTTCTAGTAAGAGATTGAAATGAGCAACATCTCTCTACTAATTCCAGGGATCTCTCTGTGTGTGTGTGTGTGTGTCCTTCGCATAT
>OMOV01090522.1:0-12510 GCA_900312565.1 Beryx splendens
GTGGTATAAGGTTCACTGTATTCTAACTTATTACTCCATTCTTCACATGCCAGACTTCAGACCTGTTCGCTGGTCTGACTGTTGGATTGGCCTAAAATGTCGTTTCTCTTTAGTTTCTCTTTCTAGCACAATAACAACTTTGATATGAATAAAAATGGCAAAAGTTTTTGTTGCTTACTGATTTTCCGCCTCAGCGATCTCCTCACTCTGCACTCTGCTCCGTTCTCCAGAGGTGGAAAGTAACTTAAGTACATTTACTCAACTAAGTAACTTAAGTGCAGTTCTGAGGTACTGGCACTTAATATTTCCATTTTGTGAGACTTTCTACTTTTCCTCCACTACATTTCAGAGGGAAATATTGTACTTTTTACTCCACTACATTAATCTGACAGCTGTAGTTACTAGTTACTTTGCAGAATCAGATTTTACATGCAGAACATACAATAAGCTCGTAAAATATGATGCGTTGTTAGAGTTTAAATTCCCCAACAGCACATGGAGCAGTTAGACCAACAACATTAAAATACTTCTTACAAGTTAATGCTTCAATAATTTAATACAAAGAATGAGAACTTTTACTTTTTCCTGCTAATACTTCTATACTTTTACTTGAGTCAAATTTTGAATACTTTTAATGAAGTATTTTTCAATTATGGTGTTGGTACTTTTACTAAAGTAAAGGATTTGAGTACGTTTTCCACCACTGCCTTCCTCACGATGAAACTCTCCACACTGGCTGCTGAACAGAAAACTCATCGAGTCTTCTAGTGACTCTGACTCTGCATGACCAAGTTTATATACTGCTGTCCTCTTGACCGGAGATCTAAGAGCAGCGAGCCGCCATCTGAATATACTTTTACAGACTTGTGCTGCAGCAGGTTCAGAGCGGCTGGAGCCGACCGGATGAGGACAGTGAGGGTTGGGACAGTGTACTTTAGACAAAGTTATCTCTCTCCATAACCAGCAGGCAGAGTCGACTCTGAGTGGGTTTACCTGCTTCCACTGAATCAAGCCACAGCAGGTTATCAGGGTCATCAGGTAAATAATAACGATCTGTGACATTTTCATATACAGGAATGTCAGTTTTACTGCGCTCTATTGCCGGGTGCTATGGCACAAAGCCTAGCAACCGGCAATATACCCAGTTCATGAAAGCTTTTACATTTCTAAACGGCCGGAGTCTGGTAGGTTTTTCCCGGGAAAAATCCTCCAGCACACAGGAAGTGATGAGTTTTATTTTTCCAGTTTGTTTGGAATAAACAGAAGAAGAACTGGGTAGTCAGAATGAGCAGCTATTGCCACCACGAACAGACAAATGAGAGGGCGCCACTGACAAAAACTCAAACTTCATCAACAGAAAATCCAAGGGAAAAGACCTCACAGTCCCGCCCACACTGTTTGATTGACAGGTGATCTCTGGGAAGTGCAGTGCAGAAACACCACAGCGATGAGTGCTGAGCATCAAAGATGGAGACAAAAATCAAAAACGATGAGGTTGACTCACCTGTTCTTTTTCCGGTTTGTCGGAAATGTCGTTCATGCTGCCGGAAGCCAAGGTCCGGTGAGTTGTGGTGGGACTACCTGTTAAAACACAGCAGCCCCAGGAGGTTAAGGCAGCCTCATCTACATCTCCATGGTATGAGAACTGAATGGAAAAGAGGATGGCAGAAACCCCAGAAAAGACAGTGGCCCAGTTTGCTCTCCATGCAGCACCGAAAAGAATAACAAAGAGAATAGCACACCAGAGGAGGCGTGATCTTCATGCAGACCGAGGAACAGAAACGGTTGAAAAAATATATGTAAAAATTTGGAGGCACCATTAACTGTAATCTGTAAATAAAGGCTGGAGCACACCAGCAACAAATGAATCACTACAGTTGCTTTCCCAGCCAACGTTTACGGATCACTTGCTGAGAGAAAATGGTTGTTTTTTGCAGGATTTCACTCAGATCTTCGGCGGGACAATAGTTTGATTTACAGAAGAGATTTATGCTGCCTTCTGTTCAAAGTCAGAAGTCGTAAATTCCCAACTGGCAGGTCGTAATGACGACCTCCGACGCCTGTGAGACTTTCTTTGCCCGATGCAAAGGTGCAGTTCCCCATGCAATACCTAATGTTACGTCAATCATATTTAAAGAAAAAATCATTTTTGCACACCTAAAAGTCTTTGAGTGACAGGTGCATAGGACAAAAACTAAGCTAAATCCTGTCTCACTGTCTACACTTGCATAATACTTAATTGCGACATTTCGGCCATAGGACCCTCCTCAGGCAAATATACTTAGAACAGAACGGTAGCAACTTTAAGCGTAACTTTACATTTCAAATTGAGATGTTTAACCAGTTACCATTTTAGGTGTTTTGATGGATTTAAGGTCTAGCAACGCTGAAAATCAATCTAAACTGTATTTTCAGGATTATAAAAATGTTAAAAGTAATGCTGCATGGTGTTTACAGTGTACGCCGTCTTGTCGACACACGTTATATAACTGTATCTCGGAAATTTCCAGTTTTCCAACATTTCTGGAACGCAGCGTTAGCCTCGAAGATCATGACTGTGAAATGATTGTTGCTCACACGTCTTTCACATAGTTTACTCATCTTGAGAGGTTAGCTGGGATGGTAACTGTGGTGCTTAATTATTCAAAAAAGATTTCATTGTATGCAGTCACCCTTGCTGTATGAAAATAATACCGGGAATATCTGATTGTGTGTGTCGCTTTCTTTCATATGGAAGTCTGTGCTATTGCCACTAAAAGTTTTCATCCAGTGGCGTGCAAACAGCAGACGCTGACTGATAGCCTGCTGACTTGGTTTCAGACTGTCAGCTGAGCACAGAGGTGCGACAGACAGGGTGCTGGCAGGGTGTGATCTCACCTCAGCCCAGAGGTAAAGACAGTATCTAGAGAACATCCTGATGCCACTGTACCCTTTCTAACGGTTTGTTACCTCTGCCCCCCCTGAGCATTGTGGGTAATAACATGGTTGTCAGTATGATGCAGCCAGTAAAAACGGTCAATCTCTGAATTGCACTGTATAAATAATGTATATCTTTTGAGTACTTGTGGATAACTGAGGAAAGGAGGAAAACAAACTAACCTAACTTTACAGGGAAATATTTTAAGGATCAAATATCTAGTCTTAGCCAACTAGAACTGTGAAGTATTGGGGAAAATCCACAAAAATAAATTAATAAATATATTGACATGGAAGGTTTAAAAAAAAAAAACTACTACTAATACCAAACCTATTCAACAACACTATTCTACAGAACACATAAAAATGAATCTACTGTATTTAGTGAGATGGTTTGCTTTATTAAAAATTATTTATTGGCAATATAGCCATCTCAGCCCTTTGAGTTGGTGAGTTTTGGGTTGGTGGCTACAGTCTAAGGCCCCGTTCACACTGCAGATTAAAGTTTCCCAATTCTGATTTTTTCCCCCACCTAAATGTGACTCAGATGTGACGTTTTCTCATCAGTGAAAAGCTGCATGGAGTCGCATTTTTTCCAATTCTGAAATAAAGCGGAATAACCGTCTTGACTGGTATTTGGGGAGACGCCTCAACAACGGAGGTGATGTCTTTTGTTACTGTTACTCTGCACGTGCATGTCTTTTGGAAATCAATGTCAGGTCATATTGGTATCAGATATGGGTTGCATCCAAAAATAGATATGAAAAAAAATCAGATATGAGCAGCAGTTTGGGACTGAGTACGAAGGCCTGCAGTGTGAACGCAGCCTCGGTCCAGTGAACTTACTAAGCCAGTCCATGCTGGGACTCCTTTGGGCCTGCAGGTCCTCCATAGAGATGTGACCCGACAGGCAAGTCACAGAGTTCCCAAGAGGACTGCGGGCTTTTAGTAGCAGCAGTAGTACACCAGGAAGGCAAAAAAAAAGGAGGAAAAAAGAGATGGGAAGGGAGAGAAAGAGTTGATCGACAGGCCAGTTAAGCCGAAGCAATGGTTGTTAAGCAGACAAAATCAAGAGGCTGTTACAAGAGCTGCAAAAACATGATTCATCTGGAGTTTTACATGCAGGAGGTAAGAAGCAGCAGAGCAACCACAGAACATGGGTCATTGGACAGAGCGTGGCTTTGTTTTAAAATGCACTTTAAAAACATCCTCCAAACTCTGATGCTGTGCGTTAGCCTTGCAAATTATTAATTAATTCATCGCTATCAGTAAAGCTCTGTATCTCAATATTGAGATCCAGATAAGAGGCTCTAGATTTTATATTGGAAATTTCCGATGTGTCAAGTTTCCCTTTGACCGCTGCGGCAAAGCAGGATCATGAATGGAGATATACTTTAGGTAGAGTCATTAATCTGTCCGTTTTATAAATCTGACAGCAGGCAATAAATAACTTCATTTTCCAAACACCCAGAAGGCCGGTAATAGAATAATTATCACGTAAACACCGTGGAATGATTGTGCACTCAGTTTGTTAGCATGAAAGCTCACATATAGATGCACTATTAAACTTTTCAGACATCATGTGTGATAGGGCCGTCACTTTTCCATATTTGAAATGATTTCTTGAGCTTGACAGAAGTTCAGAACGCACCGCTTATTATGTGATCAGGTTTTCACTCGTGTGCCACCGCTCCAAGCAACGTATTGGGCGGTATATTTCATCAGCAGAATGACATTTCATGGAGTCTGACGTCAGGCAGCAGCTACTATGCTTCCTGTTAACGATGGTGAATCAAGCCAATGAAGGTCGAGTTTATTATTTCAGAATATTATTGTTTTGTTTTCTGCATGAATCTGAATATACTTCTCCTCATAATGATTTTGTCTGAATTCATTTTCAGTGGAGGAAAAGTGACAGCCCGTCCTGTGTGATGAAAAGAAGCGTTACATTCCATACATGAATTTTCACACATTCAGTCGATATTAACAAGTTAATGAAATGAATAAGTTACGCGAACGTCAATCATGTAAACAGCTAAATCATCTCTACAATCTAAGTTTTATAATTCACAGCTCAAGTAAATCTGCAAGTAGTTGCATTTCCTATTTTAGATGATGACACTCGGCTTCAATCTCTCAATGTGTTTAGTACAGTTAGTCAGTTTTAAATGCTTTTGTGAAAGTTATAAGACAAAACTTTTATGATGAAGAGTAACAAGCAAAAGTCATTATACACAATAAATCTATAAATCTTAGTAAGAGCATGGCAGGATTAGTGAGCCAAGCACCAGTACAAAGGGTTTTGTGCTTCTTTCTCTGATATCAGCAAAATCCATATATTTTAAATTAGGACCAAAGATGGGAATATATTTAGAGTAGCTCAAACTATCTGCTCTCATCTCTACGCTCTACAAAGTTTCAAGTCGGTCTGAATTAAGAGTGTTTTCAGCACCTGGTAAGGGAAGCAGGTGCTGATTTAGGACGTTTTACTGCCACTCTGGTGGGTTTTTAAAATAGTTTTCAGAAAGACTGCACCAAACTGGCATCTGTATTACCGTTCTCCTGGTTGGAAAACAGCCTACTTGCACTGGACACCGTCTTGCCGATGTCGGCCAGCGAGCGCAGGTTGGACTTCTTGGTCTGGTGGCGATGCTTCCGTAGCAGCGTGTACATCACCTTGTCCTTCAGCTCCGCTTTCAGCTGGCCCGTCTCTATCTGGTTGTCAGTGATCAGCTCTGAAGACGGAGAGAGGGGAGAGAGAGGAGAGAGAGGAGAGAGAGGGAAGGGGAGAGAGGAAGATGATGTCGATGATGATGTTGTTTTGCAGTTTTACTACATTGCATTAAGGACTCCAGTCGGGTACTTTTGATTAAATAAACTCATCACCCTTTTTGAGACATTATGTTCAAGCCAAAGCTGATCGTTTCAGAGGTGATTAAAATCAATAATGATGAACAGTTTTTCTTCAACAGTGGAACGCTCTGCCCCCCAGTATTAGACTTGCCTCTTCTATTTGCACCTTTAAATTTCTGTAGCCTTTCATTCTGCATGATTTGCTTGTGTTCTTTCTTTTTCTTATTTTGTCTTTTCCTCTTGGTGTTTTGTTTGTATGTTCTTGTACAGCACACTTGTTTTTAAGTCTGCTTTATAAATAAAGTGAACTTGAACTTAATGAAAGTGAATTTGCATTGCATGTGCTGCACAAAAGCAAATTATGCACTGCTTCCAAACAACATTTTGTAGAGATTTTATCCGATAGCCTTAATTTAGCAACAGCGTCACTCCAAGTAAACAACACTATCACTATAAAATGTCACTATAAAATGTCTTCTCATACTTGTGAGGGCTCGATTAGCGAATCCCAGCTGTAACGCTCCTGCATGTGAGTTGAGTCTTCCATGACATCATGAAATGGCTCAATCAAAAGGTCTATTTTTAAAAACAAGGTCAGCAGCCTGAACGCTGAAAGATAGCAGCCTCAGGGAATCTCTCTTCCTGCGGAGTGGCAGTGCTGTTAATGGCCCATCATTCAAGTCGGTCGGCCTCAAAGCCCGACTCCGCCTGTACAGTCCAGGCAGCACAGCCAATTACTTCGCATTAATCGCTCCGAGTGGTAACTCTTCCTCTTGCTCCCTCATGCAGAGAGAGGAAAACGGCGAGGTGGTGGCATGAGATGGGAGGGCAAAGAGAGAAAATCGTGTCAGAGCGATGGAAGGGGGTTGCCTCTCTTCAAATTCGGAAGTTTTTCTGTGGCCATTTACAAACTGCTATTTAAGTCCAGTGGTGCTCCAGGATGCAGCCTGACCTCTGGGCTTTGCTACTGTTAACAAAAGAGAGGGAGAAGGAGGGTGCTGAGGCTTGTGTGTGACACGCATCCATCCGTAAACCTGTGCCCACCACCGGCCCATTATAAAAAGGCACTAGACCAGCGGGTACAGTTAAAAATCAAGCAAGCAGACCGGTTCTTGTTTGCTGTAAGTCACAGGCACTGAAGATTCTGCCTCTGGCATGTAATACTGTATACAGTATTAAAATGTATGGACTTGATCACACCAAAACATTACACATTTCTCAGTTTTGATATTCACATGGAGTGGAGGGATGAGGAAGGAACGGCCGGATGATCTAGCCAAAGTAAATAACGCACCAGGCTATCAGACCTGGAGAATTATTAAAATGTGCTTGCGTCTGCCTTGGCCTGTAAATGTTTCATGTTTGCCAGGCAATGTAAAGCAGTTCCTGAAAAGCAACTGATTACACTCCATATAATGACATGAGCCAGCCAACAAACTCTCACTGGACTCTTCTGGTTGAAAGCTTATAATTATTACTAAATATAAAATATAATTATAATTGCCAGTTGTAGTCTGACTATTGCTTTTTCTCAATAGCGTTGCAGTGGACTGGAGACAAAACTAACACTAGTCCAGCAGCAGCTTGCAGACAGGATGGTGGCTCACTGGCTCTTCATATCAATAAAAGTGCAAAATACAGTGAGTTTTACGAGTTGTAGGAGTTCGCTGCCACCACCCTGCAAGTCAACACTGACTTAATCATTTCACTGGTATGACAGCTGTGATGGTTGCCATAGTTACCGTGCTGGTCAAGTAATTTAGACTCTGCAGCAACTGATAATGATCTGAGACTTGTCAGAAGGTAATAAAACATCCCTCTAAATGGGCTGAAGATAAAATAAATCCTGTGACATGTGATATAGCTGGATAATGTAATAACATCACATTGTTACCAGCGAATTCATAAGGCATGTAACATATTTTTAATTAATGTTGTAATCATATTGCTTTATAATGTAATAACTTGAGTGATTACATGCTTCATAATGTTATGAGTTATTATATTATTAGTCAATATTATTACATTATCAGTTAAAATAATGGCCAATTAATGTAATAATTTGATGTTATAACGTTACCCATCAATTCATTACATTAAAAGCTTGTTGACTCCTTTAGGGTGACATTTTATTACATTTTTAAAGTTATTGTATTATCCATCAGTTCCCACTTACAAACTTACACATTTTGGTTGACACCTGGCAAATTACGAACAATTTCATGATTTAAACTTAAAGCTTGTGAAACAACATTAGACCTAAATACTTTGCAACAATCCCTAATTTTCTTTTTCCCATATATGGAAGTACAGTAGCTGTTGACCGGAGAACTTACCGACAACCTGTGGCAGAGTGGAAGCTTCCATGTCCAGCATGATGGTGCCTTTCTCTATGCACATCCGCAGTTCAAAAAGGCTGTGTAGGGACAGCGTAGCCACGTGGGGTTTACTCCAGCGCTCACCACCTTTCTCCACCTTCTCCTCAAACTTGATCCACCTGGATGGAAAAGGGGGAAAGAAGGATTCAGCTCGAAGCTCACGTCAGATGCAAAACTTTGTGGCTAATCTAAGTGATAATCAACAAACTTGAGAGCACAAACCTCCACCAACACTGAACAATTCTCCCAAAGATATCATTCCTATCACTTATATTTTAAGTTAAATCTATCTCCATTAGCTTCATAGCTATGGCTAAAACATGCCAATCATCTCATCATGGTGGAAACCCCAGATCCAGATCACCACCTCATTGTTTCTGTCCACCAAATGTCATGGACATGCCTGCATAAGTTTTGAGATATATCCTGCTGACAGACAAACTAACAAGCGAAACATAACCTCCTGGGATGGTATCTCTTCATTGATGGTATCTTTTCAACCTCAGTCGGACACCATTAAATGTTGTTTCAGCGTGTTGTATTATTTGGTGAGATGCTATTGCAAGTACACGTAGGATGTGATGTTACTGTGCCATAATCCACTGTAAGCATTCATACACAAGACCAACTCAGATGTCAGAAGAATGATGTACTAAAAGTGATTCATAAATCTACAGGAGCAGCCAACATAACAACATGCTCAGAGATTAATATGCCAGCTAACATACCTATATTAACAAACATAGCATACACAATGCGTTCATTTCTTTATGTAATAGATTTATGGTGTAACTTGTGGCTTATCAAACCTGGCTGAATACTTTTTTTTTCACCTAGCATGACTCTGGATCTTGCTGGATAGCTGAAACTAATTCAAGCATGCAAGTCAGTGCTGTCAAACCAAGGAAGACTAACTAACTAACTGTTAATATATAGATAATAACACTATCTGAAGCAAATTCCTAAATCAGAAAAATGCCTCTGGTGTGCTCAAATGGAGTCCTGTAGCACAGCGATTTGATGCACGAGCAGAATAGATAGGAGAGTGAAGGGAAATACTCCTGCAGTCAAGGAAAAGTGTGTTATCTTATCATTAGTACTAATCAATTTGCTCTCATAGACGACAATGTTACCCGGCAACTCAACCCCATTCAAATGGTAGTCTTTAGTAAAAGCCTCCATAGATCAATGAAACACACATTGCCTCGACAGCGGGTCGCGTTTAGCTGGGTCGGCAAAGTACACAAACATTTGATTGCAGTTGCGTCACAAATCTCCCAGCAGCCAATCATGGAGGTCTACCGGAGAATTCGCTGCACACAAATAATGTCAAAATATATAATAACCTGGCTAGAAAATTGGAGATATCTGAAAAAAGGCTGATGTGGTGTCGGTGTAGATCCATTCAGCAACGTTACGCTTGTTCTCGTTTCAAATGTGCACATCTAAGTCTGCTTCTCTGAACATTTACCATACCTGCTGTTGAGGAAGAAATGGAAAAGTACCTGTAACCTTTGTCCATATTTACACCCTAAGTGCCTTCAACTCAAGAATCCTGAATCTGCTTCACCATTATCAGATTAAACTCTAAAGTAACATCTTGTGTGTTTCCCACAGAACTGTGAGCTTGGAATGTGCACATGTCCAAATCTCATTGTTCAGTCTTGCTCATATGACCTTATACCTTTTGACCAGTAGTTTTATTATATTCTATTTATTATATTATATTCTATCTTCAACACTATAAAACTCTGTGGAATCATCCAGATTTTGAGTTCCTTGGCTCCCAACCTGCAGATTGAATAAACCTGTCAAACTGCCACTCTCTTGTCCTGAGTTTTCCCCCACACTACCAAAATAAGGGAAACAGCAACATAAAGTGTTTTAATATGGCGCTGGTTGACCATGAGCCGCAAGACATGCTTCATTGTGTCTTGACATAGATTCTACAAGTGTAGGGATGCAAAACAATTCTTCGACAAGTGATTCCACAACAGAAGATTTGGTGTTGTGATGACGGTGGTGGAAAACACCGTTTCAGGCACCACTCCAGAATCACGGTTTACATTGTTTTTATGGTCATCAAACAAACCATTCGGTGACTCCTCATGCCCTGTGGATAGGAACACCACCATCCTGGAAGATTCCAGTGCCGTCAGGATAGAAATACTGCCCCACATGATCACCAGGAATGTCATTTTCCTCGCTCTCTAAGGGGTTCAGTGGGCCTAAACCATGCCAGGAAAATGCATCCCGCACCAGAACTGAACCACTTGAACCCTTCTCTCTGTGGGAAACAAGCACTTGCGCCTGTGGACTTCTTCTGGCACAAGCCACACATGAACCCATGTGCTTGGTGAACAGGGTGAAAAGGGTGAACAGGGTGACTCATCTGACCATATGACTTTTTTCCACTGCTCAGTAGACCACCGCCTGTGTTCCCTCCAATATGCACTTTAAGATGTAATACGGGGTTTATGTATTGCATCCCAACCATAATATCTCTTTCTGTGGGATTCTCTCGACCCAATGCCCGAACATCAGTGTTGAAGTGTATGTGCTACCGTCTACAGTTATGCTGCCCCTCATGAAACATCAGCAAGTTGAGTGGTCTTTGCCACTGAAGCTCTGACCAAATGTGGCCCAACAAAGTCATTTCTTCAAACCATGGTAGCCAAATAATGTGCTACTGGGTCTGCCTAGTGTTTTATACACATCCCTAAGCATGACTGGTTGTTAACTGCTTAATTATCATAGGAACCACACCTGTGGAGAAGCTCCTACTTTATGCTTAGTATCGCTCATCCACTCAAGAGCTTCATTTATACAATGGGCAGATGAAAATATGCATCTTTTAACTGAAAATGAACTGCACACTTCAAAGTCTCTTTAAATACATTAAAGTCTTAAGATTTAGGATTTGAAGTGCTACAGTTATTTGTTGAGCACCATGCGGTCTAATCTGGGAGGCAGGTGTCATCTCTTTTTGGCACTACAAAGTAGTGACTATGGAAAGCACTTTGCATTCTTGAGACTTTGAGATTATTCTCACAGCTTGTTTTTCCAGTATGGGGGTTTTGTTTGCTCACAGTGGATGTAATGATACCATTAAAACATTTAAGGTACACGACTATATGTGCAGAGCTTCGTCCTGCTCCATGATCCAAGATGACGCCGTGCAGGACGGCCATTTTAGAGCCTGCTGACATTATCTCCCCAGCAATGGAATCAGCTACAGGGAGGACAATATTCCTGTGATGGCAAAGGAGATTTCTTTGGTCAGCCGGGAGAGAGAAGGTCCTGTTCTACGACATGGACAGGTTATCTCTTCATCACCCTTTACTGGCAGGTTTCTGTTTGTGAGTGGAGACAATGGAGGAATGACTAGATTGTCTAGTCTGGGTTTCTCTGTGAGGGGTTTGAATACAGTAGACTGAGAGTCTGTGATGACTGACATTACGTGTAAAACCACTTTTACTCAAACAATCCACCTGAATATAAAGTCTGGGAGTCCAGCTGCTTATTGAAGGACAGGTCCCAGTCCAGAGATTTGATGGGGATAACCGTTGTTTACTCTCACAGAGTAATCGATGGTTCTCAGTGGTACTACTGTAGGTGGATGCTGGAGGTTTCCCAGCAGGGTACTGGGTGTCTGGGAGCTCGGTAAGAGAAGGTCATAGGTGTCAGTGTCCCACCACCATTTCTGCCTTTCCCCCGCTCGGGGACATGGCTGCCTCTCTTATGAAGGGCATTAGCATGTAGCAGTGGCATGTGCTTGTTGCAGGCCAGAATATTACCTTCAGGGGCGAAATGGCTAGACTGGCTAGCCAATGGATTATCCACAGAGTGTGTTAATGCTAAACCCAGGCTGCTCATCCCCTCCAAGTCTACGAACTGTGCCATCTGAATGTTAGCTGAACCTACAGGGTCCAAAGTTTGTCTTCGCTTTGCAGCAAAGTCCTCAAACACACATAGATGGCTATGGATGTAGCGACCCTGCAGCAGATGGAAGGTGAGCTATGATTGGCATCCAAAGGAAATATTAAATTTTTATTGCCATGGCCGCATTGAAGTTTGTCATCAAACTGCTCAGGGTCCAAAACTAACAGGCCTAGCTCATCAGCTGAATAGGGACGAGACTCATTCACCATAGTAATTTGATGAAAACAGAGCCATTTTCATTTAATTTAATGTAATTCATCACTACTTTCTTTTATTATAATTTGAACAAAATTGTCATTTATTAAGGCGAGCGAGGCGAGTTTAAGGCGAGCCCTAGAAGGATGGGGGGGGGGGGAAATCAACTAACAAATTTAGAGGGGATGAAAATAATATAAATTAATGGAGGGGAATAATTTTTTCT
>OMOV01090532.1:0-14379 GCA_900312565.1 Beryx splendens
AGAGAGAGAGAGAGAGAGAGAGAGAGAGAGAGAGAGAGAGAGAGACAGACAGACAGACAGACAGACAGATCGAACATGTCTGGAGTATGACAGGTAGGGGAAAACAAAAGGAGTTGTCCTCATACATACCTACTGCATGCTATACACAGTGCAAAATATTTGAATATCCTTGAAGTCTTTCAAATTGAAGAAGTTGTTACAGATCTGGCCGTACTGTTCCAAAGAACTTAGTGTGATCCCGCCCCCCACACACACACACATAAATCAAATCAAGAAATCTGAGGAAAATCAGGGAAATACAATGGAAGTCTCTCCACTCACTGCCCCCCTCCTCTCTAGTGTCTGCAGCATGACAAGAGATCCTTGAGTCCTGATGAAGACCAGACCACAACACATTGGTGCATTTTAATCTATGAAAGTTTTGCAATGAGACAGAGTGCATTGGACAGTTTTTAACCACTGTTTTTGACTGGATCTTTATGTATATTTACAAAGATTTCCCATGTATTTGAGCTACTCTGACTCAGCTGTTAGTTACATCCAGACATCTTGAGACTACCTGTCCATTCTTCACTCTTGTTGACCCAGTGCAGCAGTTCCTATATGAATCAATATTCTCTAAGATCCGCCATGAGAACAGATCAAGTTAAGTCAGCAGGATGCTAATTTGTGACCATGTTGAGGCAACTGCTAATAACCCTCTCCTTCAACTGGGGCCACCATAGCCAACACTAACCACTGCCAATCAGACTGAATTATTCAAGCTTAATTTCCAATTTTATTAGAATAATTGGGTCACTTGGCTTGGACAAGGCAGTTTTATATGAATATGAATGTCACAAGGTATATATTTAAGTAAAAGGGCTAAGTAAAACTTTACAAGGTCTTGCTCAGACTCCACTCTAAAAAGTGGCCACACAAAATCAATACAAGGTTAAGAAAGAGAGACATGAAAAGGGAATGATCAATATATCATGGTCAACATACAATTTGCTGCGTTTTACTCTGTAACGTTAGCCAATTTTTTGAGAAACGTCTCAAATGCAAGCTGGTGTGTCTGCTCGACACATTTTAAATACTGTTTGTGGCTACAGGCCTACAGCATGTTGTTCTCTTTGGCAAAAGACAAATCTGAATTCTTAAGCTTAACAGGCTTGGAGGATGTTGGGGAAGATGTTTGAGAAAGGAGCTACCACAGTGTGTCTGTGAACAGATCCCCCAGGTGTAGCCTAGCTTAACCGCCTCTACAACTGAATATAATCTAAGAAGAAATATCCAGCGAGGATTTTTCTGTTTCCCCAAACGTCCTCAAGCATTACGCATTCAGTCTAGTATTCCCTTTATTGTGCAGACAACGATACCGTGTACTGTGTATAAATCTTAATCCTGGCTCGAAGCTAAAACCATGGCTTTTACCTGCTTCTCTCTGTTCCTGCTCATCTTTACACAACTTGAATCCCTCTTGCTGGCTGAGAGGTTTCCGCTGTCAAACTCTCTCCCTCTACTGGCTGCAAGTGGAACAACACCCTCCACCTAGATAGGAGATGATGTCATCTCTTGTGCAGGATTTGTCAATTTATTGCATCTGAATTTTTATATCAGCAGGAAATATACATACTGAAATCACACTGGCATTCAGATGATAATATAAGTCCAGGCCACTCGTATTTGTGTTCCAACAGCAAAATAAAATAAAGCATATGAAATGGATAGACCTTATAATTCTATGACACACTGATGCTGCTGCTACATGCAGAAGGAAATAAGAAATCATCACTATATTCACTGATTATTGATAAGTTCATTTAAAAGAGAACAACAATGATTTCACACCAGTCACACATCTCTTACAAGGCAGGCCTTCCGACATGAATGGTTTTTCTTTGATTATTCAACTTGACTTTGCAGCTGCTTTTCTTAGAGGTTGGGGAGCGATTAGCAATATTTTGTGTTATATGTGGTAGAAATGAACAATAAAAGCAGTGGCTAGCAAGAAGTATGCATTTTCTAGGAACAAGGCCGATGCCATCCCCTCATACTCCCCTTCATATCACCCCATGCTGATCAAGCCAAGGCCCCAAAACAACCACCATCACCAATAAGTTCAATAGTCACACAGTCTATCTTGCAGCCAGTGCTACAATGGCTGCTTCTTGTATTCTTGTAACAGCAAGCAAATTCAGACTACAATCACCAGCACTGTGCCTTGTTATTTCCTCGCACCCTTCCCATAATGCCACCTCTTTCCCACCCCGACAGCGTCCCCACAGGAGGTCCAAGGTGAGGCGACACAGTTCAAGCCAGCTTGACAGCCCCCAGGAAGGTGGCGTCTCCTTCTAGGAACACGTTGGCTGTGGAGCGGGGGATCAGCAGCTCCAGGCGGTCCCCGACCTCCAGCTTTGCAATACCTGAAGGGGGGGATGCAACAACACTTGAGACCTTGAACTGGCATTTTTTTTTACTGTCATATTAGATAAAGACATTTACAAACCCCATCGTAGCTATATACAACTATACCACAGGCAGGCATACACACTTTAGAGTGTGACTAAAGGGGAAAACACACAGATTGACCTTCTGTAGCAGCTGTCGTAAAACAGGCGAACATTGTTGGAGATGCACAATAACATGGGCTCACCCCCTGTGTAGCAGGTGTTGAAAGGGTAGACAGGGTTCATGCTCTGGATGCAGCGGAACAGGACAACATTCGGAGGGTCGCCCCCCACCACGTTCCTCTTCCTCCAGATCACCACGTGACCCATGGCAAAGGTGCTGTCTGTGTAGTACACCTGAGCACAGATGGAACCCAGCCATCAGAAACATCTGTGATCGAGGTCTGACCCTGACGGGGCTTTTAACATACTCTGGACATCATGTTTAGCATCAAATACAGTTCAGCTGGGTGATATAGTGCAAATCGCGTTTCATTCAATACGTATGCATGAATCACCTCTATTTTATCTTTTATTTATCTGACATTTGAAGGTCTGTCAGTGGGCTTTAAGCAAGGATAGAGCACACCCTGCACTGCACTGTATTTAGACATGTTCTTCTCCTATGTAAAAAGTCTAGTGATTGGCACGCAAGCCAGCAGCTCCCCCCTGTGTAAAGACCATGAAATGACAGCAGAGGAACCCACCTGACTGTAGACAAAGTAGAAGCCCTCCTCTCTGACTAGCATGCTGTCTCCCTCTGCCTCCAGTGCAGAGCCTCTCATCAGCCCTGCCTGCCAGGGGATGCCTGTGTACTCCTGCGAGTCAAGTTCTAATCAAAGACATGACATTATATTAGCTAACAAGTCAAAGCACCCAAAGTCAAACATCTGCCCCAAGAGTTGACCAGTTTTTTTATTTTTAAATTTTTTTTTTAACTGATCACTTTGTTGCTGCTTAGGGTTTCGGGCCACATTCTGATTTTCTAGGAACAGAAAAAGGGCAGGAATGGAGGATTTTTGATGAAGGGTGATGAGGGATACTGTACCTTTGTTGAAGGTTTTCCCGCTGCTGTTTGCCAACATCTGCAGGAAAGGCTGAGACACTGGGACAAAATAACAGAAAAGTTTAGAGGTGCTGAATGATCAGACAGCAGTTCTCCAAGGTTCTTTACAATGTGACTTTTGTTCATTCCATGGCTTCTTCTGACTCCTCCTCCAGCTTTCCCTTTTTGTATGATTACATGGAAGTTGTCAGCAGGAATATGAATGTTGGTCCCTGAACACCCCAAGCATTGCTAAGATGAGTGTTGTTGTTCTGATGGTGTGCATTGTCACACCAGCTAAAAACAGCAGCCTTAACATGGCACACTCATGCACTGTACTGTAGTACTATCTTACCACACCATCTGAACACGTCAAACAGCTGTCGTCAAATAAACCCAGACAAATTAAACATAGCCTCTGACATATGACTTGGTTATCACCGCAGCTGAAGAAACTTTCATTCTTGTTTCTTCGTTACAGCTGGGCACAGTATGAGAAACATAATAGCAAGAGGAAATGGGTTATGAGACCTTAGTCACACTGTTTAAAATGGAATCAATCACTTTGTAGGGATTATTCAGTCTGGTCACAATGGAATTGCCCTTAGAGTGCAACCAATCTTACTCCAGACAGACTATAGCAAGCTAATAACTGCTGCACTGTTTCTTACCTAACCTCTCTGTTCCAGATACCACTCTCCTCTTCCTCACAAGAGGAATGGTAGTCTGAGACTCCGATCGGTCCGGGGTATCTGGGCTGCTTCTCGTCTGCTCCAAAGTCTGGACAAGCAGAACACAGTCCTCAGAAAAAAACAGTACCTGCTGCTGGTGCATGTGTTATAAAATATATTGTAAGTCCTGTGCTAGTAAATACAGGTGTGGTGTCTGTTGTTATGTCCCCAGGGGCTAGTTGTGCCTCACCTGGCCTTCATGCCTGGCCTCATGTCGCTCCGCTCTCCTGCGACAGACGTCTGATTTGAGCCCCTCCACCTCAGCCCTGAGATCCAGCAGTTGGTACAGGGACAGGGCTGAAAGGGAGGAGGAGGTGACTGCAGCCAGGGTCAGCAGCAACACTAGCCACGGCAGCCTATATTCACCTGGCTTTTGTCCAGTCTCAGGCTCCACACCTGCCAACACTGTCATCGCAGGGCCCATGCAGTCTCCCGAGAACTCACACTGACAGCATGACCGGGCCTACTTCTACACTACACAGCCTCTCCTCCGACAGACTTAGTCCTGGGCTGGGGATGCTGGATGTTTGCTTTTCTGCATCAATATGCTTTTCATAGATCCTCCAGTTTTACCTTAATTCCTGTCTTCAACCTCCACTCACTTCCTTAACCCTCGTTTTTGTCTTTCTGTGTCCTGTTCCACAGTTTAGTCAGACTGATTGCGCACACAGAATACAGTACATAAAAGGGCAAAGCAGCTTCCCCTCTAAAGTTCCGCTCGGCTAACCGCACACACAGTTTCCTGCATGACCGGCGGCTGAGACAAGCCTCTCTCTCCCTCTAATCTTGCTCCTTCAAAAACCATGCAATAGTTAAACCAAAGGCACAGTGGGCACAGCAGAGACAGAGGCTACACAAAAACTCCAACCAACGATTTGAAAGTGGCATTCTCAAGGAGAAGTACGGGGCGGGATTTCACACCGAAGGAAAAATAGACATAAATGAAACCGTTGCATTTGACTTAGACAGCTAGAGAAGCCAAGGCACACTGAAAAAAGGAAGTGCAAAAATTACCAAATGTCATCAGCGACATAACAGAAAATTTCCAGAATATAAAAAGTGAAGTGGTGGTAATGATCAAATTTAGCACTATGTGACTCAAATTTTTGTAACTAGAAATATGGTATATAAAATAAGCTTTTTGTAAAAATAAATAAATAAAACAACAAAGATAGCTGAATTTAATGTATTAATTTATTGCATGTTACTGTACAGAAAATAGAGTGAAAATGTGTGCTTAGAAAAGAAGTTGTTGACATTGTTTTGAAATAGAAAAGAAACACATCAACTCTGACAAATGGAAAAGTACTTAAACTGATTGCTTCATACTGAAGATGATAAGGATTGGCCATTCAAATGTTAGAAATCCCATCTACATTTCCTGTAAGTCTTCAGTGTGGAGTGCGAGTTCTCATCCTATTATCTGATTCGTCATGACATATTGCTATCAAGCTGTAGACAGTGTTTCAAAATGGACTGTAGATAGTACTAGTCACTGTAGATGTACGCACATTATGTCAACACTGTAGGGGATCATTATAGTAATGTGACTCCCAACATGACATGCCACCTTGCAAATGCAACTTACAAAATGCAAATCATGTCATCACACTCCAGCCCCTAGTTCTTAACAGCATTCATTCCACTCCATTCACAAACGTGAACAAATAAATATATGTGCCATGGTTCATTTGCACCCTAACTAGCAAAATGATTTTCTTTATGAAAAATAGAACAAGCAAGACACATTCAGTTCGGCCCCATTTTTTCAACAACAGGGCCTAGAAGATTAACAATGCATTTGGCTATGACAAAAATCCAGTATTCTATCAGGAACGTATTATCAATTTTGTTTTTAGGTCGGCCACCCAAACAATGCATCAAGTGAATGTCTAGTCCCTCCATCCTTTCAGTAACAGAGAGATGGTGCAATGCAAGCTAATGTCAGAAGATAAGAGTGTGTAAAACAAAACGTGCAAAATTTTGAAAGCCGCATACGCTCACATGGTCAGTTTCAGACTGTACAATGGGCACTACCAACATATGGGAAGGTGGAAAACCAAGAAAATGTAATGGATGATCTACTCTGCTAATGCATTGGATAATTTCATACATAAAAGCCTGAAACTGCTCAAGTTGCTGTTGGCTCAGACTATAGACTGAAAAACTGTGCCACCAGTGAATAAAAAGTCACAGGAGAAAGGGAAAAAAGACAATCTATACATCATTTCTCATAAAGCACACTGGTTAATTTATACCCACACTGTACATTCATGTAGAAGCCTTTAGACTGTAGTTGCTATCACACTGACAAAACTGAATTTGGTCTTTAAGTGTTTGTTGTATTTTGTTTAGCATACAGTATCAAATATGGCTGCTGATGCTAAGCAAATCTCTGTTGAGTGTTTGAATGGCTTTGAGACCACTGCAGTGCAGTGTGCTGCATTTGGAGAGCGAGAGCAGATAACAGTGTTTTGTTCCTCTAGCTCTGCACCACCCCCTGGAAGACATGCAGGAAAGGTTAATTAGCTCGTTAAAAGCCCTCCAAGTGAGTAAAGCCATTTTGCCACATAAGCATGGGCTGAGACGAGAACCTAGCATCACTGACTTAACAATTATGATACCGATGATAATAGTTAACAAATAACCCTAGCATTTTGAAAAAACACAGATCGCATATAAACCCATAACTACAAACCACACACAGTGCAAGTGTTCCATGCCAAATTCATTGGGGGAGGTGAATCTGCTCAAAAGCAACTCCAGCCCACGGCGACAGTTAAGGCCAGCTGGTTGGCTAACTGTGTTTTGTCAGAAGATGGTACTTGGGAGAGTAACTCTGTAGTTCATTCCAATAGTATCGAGAATAAAAAGTCCGATAGGATAAGAACTCAAGACATAACTTTATATGACTTGTCATAACCCAATTTCAAACGGTCTAGAACAAATAAAATTTGCTAGGGTATAAATAGAAATCACTACATTGTCAAGACATGCCGAGCTGTTGCAGGTACTCAATATCACTGCCCCCCTGAAAAAAACCTGAAATGTCTGATGCTCTTCTAAGCATAGCTCAAATATCGTAGCCTACATGACTCAACACTTATGTGAACCTCAACACAATAGTGCAATGCATAAAAAAATATCAGTTATCAGACATCAGTCTTTGATTTTCATCTCTTTATCTGACAAGTACTGCTTTCATTGAAATACTGCAGGTCCACATTACATGAGCAAATGCTTTAATGATTTTAATTACTTTCAGTAAACCTTCTACAGCAGATTCTTTTGTGGTTGTGGTGTCTCTTACAGTGTGAGCGTGTACTGTATGCTCCTGCATCATTCATAAAAGGCCATAGATACATGCATTCATAGCTGCAACACAAAAAACCAATGAAGGCAATGTTACCCTCTCCATACCCTCTCAATACCCAATCTCAAAGCCTCATAAATACTCAATTAAATCTGTCCTTTTTGTTCAATATGATAAATTTACAGAAAGGTAAAAACAGTGAAATAAAATACAAACCCAGACAAAAGCTTAGAAAATTTACATTCTGTCCAAACTCAATTAAGTCCATCCACTTAATGTCTGACAGCCTTCACTCTTTCCAGCCCATAACCTAGTCAAGAGAATTATTTCCCTGACTCTATCTTAGATAATGGTGACGCTGGCAGAGGACTGGACGCTCTCCTCGCGGGCGTGGCTCTTCAGCAGGTCTTTAATAAACTGCTCCAGGGCAGCAAAGTAGCCCTGACACTGCCAGGTGTCATTGTGTGTGCCCTCTGGGAAGATGGCCAGGCGTTTAGTCCGTGCAGGAGATAGCTCATACAGTTGTTTCATCATTACTGGTGGGATGAGCTGGTCTGACAGACCTGACACAAACAGAGAGGGCATGCGGCACAGCGCCACCTGCCGGTAGGACAGGAACTGGTTCCTGTAGCACCACAGGGGCAGCAGGCGCATGGGCAGGAAGGAGAAGAGCGTGGATGCCATGTGAGGGATGCTGAGGAAGGTGTTTTCTACGATAATGGCTGCTACGCGGTGAGGGTTGGCTGATGCCAACCGCACTGCCACAGCTCCACCTAGTGAGCGGCCAAAAAGCACCACCTTGGTCTTGTCCAGATCAGGACGGGTCATAACATAGTCCAGTGTGGCCTCCGCATCCAGGTACAGCCCATCCTCACTGGGCTCACCCTCACTCTTCCCATAGCCACGGTAGTCCACCAGCACCACGTTGGCTTTCAGGTTGACTAGCATCAGCAGGGCGTTGGGCACCCTGTGCCCAATATTACCTGCATTACCATGGAAATAAAGAATAGTGGGTGGAGCAGAGGAGGTGGGGCTGGTTTGATTGCTGGGGGTGACTCCAGGAGGGTTGTCCCCTCCTGTGTAGCGAAGCAAGATGAGGTTGAGTTTCACACCATCCTTGGTGCGAATGTACACATTCTCATGTGGGATTCCTGTTGGCATGGGAACATAGAGGCGAGAGGAGGAGGGCTGGTCTGGGAAGTAGAGCAGCACATCCTGGAACTTGTAGAGGATGCCCGCCACGGAGGCCAGGATGAGAGCCAGGAGAAAGAATCCTCCATAGAGATGGAAGGTGAGGATGAGAGCCAGGAGGGAGATGCGACAGGCACCCCAGGACCAGGAGGCCAGAGCCAGGGTGCAGCGCTCCACTGCCCCCCACAGCCTCCAGGGCTTCTCCATGGATACACACCAAGAGCTGAATCACACCACACACACTCTGTAGGAAGGACAGGAAATATACCAAGTACAAGGAAGAAAAGAGAAGGGTGGTGGAGAATGGACATGAATGCAGTTTTAGCAACAAAAATAATGTATTTTAAAAATTGTATCCATGGCAGACAGAACATTTGACCATTATGCTACAGAACTGAAAACATTCATAACACCAAGAGAATAAGTTATTTGTTGAAATAAAACATTGAATCCCATTTCTTCAAAATAATTTTCTGCACCAACCAGTTTCAGTGGTTCTAATAACCCCAGTTTAAAAACATGTTGGTGGAGTGGAGACATTGAAATTAGACCTTTTTAAATAAACAAAAAGACTGCGAGGAACACCAACACATTTTTGTCTATATCTCAGGGCTAAATGTCATGAAATTTGGTCAACTTTGGCAGATAGTACTTGCATCACTTGAAGACGTTTGTTAATGGATGGTGAATGTGAGCTCACCCACCACCAGAGTATGAGTTACATTTAGTTCACACAATGACCCCCCCCCCCAGGCTATCTCTTGCCAGGCTATCGTATAAATAAGAGTTTGTTCTCAAGTGACCTCCTGCCTAGTTAAATAAAATTAAAAATTAAAAAAAATGGGGCATCTCTATATTCAGGACCATATATTATCGAATGTGATTACAAGTCGAACAATAAAAAGATAGTACTACTTACAATTTCAACTCAGTGCCAATTTCATTGTACCACAAGGGAAATGTGGTGTGCACACGGGGATTAAAAACCCATAGTCAAAAGTACGCAATAAACGTGGCTGCCAACTACAATTATGCAAAACCGATTTATGAAAAACATAAATTACAGTATCCCTTTAGAGCGGCAGCCCTTAGATAATGGCCTTTAAAAACGTGCAACTCTTGACCCTTGACAGCCATAAATCTTTAAACATGCTCGTTCAGGCTCGAACCAAACGCTACTCGCAGTTAGTTATTACTCTGCGTGTGCAGTAACCGAACAGGCCTTTAGTGGTAACGTTATAGTGTTCCAGCCCTCAAGCCGTTCAGCTACTAACGTTAGAAAAGGGCGCTTCCATTCCCATCCTGTGCTATGCCAGACTTTGGCCTTAATCTATCCGTCCATTAAACGGATTAGGACGAAACACTAACGGTACACAATACTGCCTCTGAGTACGCGACGGGTACAAATTGCACAATCGAGTATCACTGTGTGACTTTGTAATGCCAAACTGGCTAGCAAGAAGCGGGTCCAGTGTGTAAGGTAGCAAGCCATGCCCAAGTCCAAGTACGTTAGCCTATTGCTGTGCACGAAACATGGAAGATTTAACAAGTAACATTGGATAGAAACATGTATTGACCCCACCCACAAAGAAATAATAGTGCCAACTAACGTTAACGTTAGTATTTGCTAGCCTGAAGTAAAGCACAGTGGGCTAGGGATGCTTTACCCTGCGTAAGAACCAGCAATCGACGTATACAGTCAAAACAAGCTGCTGAAACAGTTATGGCTAAGTTATCTTGCTGCCAGAGAAGCAATTGTTACCAATAAAACCGAACTAAACCCACTTATATTTGACGTTAGTTGTGGGTCAGCTCAGAAACAGGCGGCTAGCTACGCTAGCTATCAAGCTAGCCTTTGCTACCAGTCTGCTAGTACTATACGCCCTGCCAGCTATCTCATCGATAGGTAGCAAGCTAGCCACATACTTACCCTTCTCTCATTTTAGCGCTTCAGCTGCATGCAAAGAAAGAAAACCGTGACACAGATGGCTCCGTCGCTGTCATTCAGCTCTGTAACGATTACCTGAATTACAGAGAGAATTAGCTAAGTGGAGGTGAGCATGCAATCTGAAAGGTGTGTGACTGTCAGCCAGAACCGGCGAAGCTAGCTGCTCCGCTGGCTAGCATTGTTGGTGTATCCGTGAGAAGTTCCGTCTTGAGCTCGGCACAGAAAACAACGTTCCGGACATAACTTTCTGTACAGATCCATTCCAGTTCTATTCAGCACACTGGCATGGTAACTGGCAGCACCACTAACGCCCCTCATCCCTTATATTTATAATGTTATGTAATTCGCAGTATCCATGGCGTTCATAAATACAGCGGTCTAATCTACTGTCCAGCACATGAACACCACTGACAACTGCATGTGCTTTTCTATTATTGCCCACCAGGTGCTGCTCTCAGAATGAACATTAATCCACAAGACTCACCACCTGGACGTTAATTTTACAGGGTAAGTACAATCCATAATAAAAGTTACTGACATAAAGACAATTTAAGACTCCCATGGGATTCTTAATGAACCTACTATCATGTTATGCTGCATTGTGATATTAAGTCATAACATACTTGTACACACATGTACTGTATGTACATAGGAAGAGTTTTTTATGTGCTTAGTGTTGTAGTAATAGTACAAAACGACCGAAACAATTCTCTGAGAAGTAACATTGCTCAAATCAGAAGTAAAGACTATTGCAAACACATTCATTCATTCATTCATTCATTCATTCATTCATTCATTCATTCATTCATTCGCTCATTCGCTCATTCATTCATTCATCCATTCATTCATTCATTCATTCATTCCCTAACCCCTGCCCTGATCCTAACCTGACAGGATGTTATTGATATATGTGCTTAACCTTAACCCATACCCTAACAATAATCAAACCCTCATTGTAACCCTAACCTAATATCTAACCTCAGTGGCTTTCCAGCATGGACAGTAGCAAAACTTCCCTCAAAGGTCTCCTGCCCAGAACTCAAACAGTTTGTCACACATATGTGTATATATACGCACGCACACACGCACGCACGCACGCACGCACGCACGCACACACACACACACACAGACATGCCTGTGATTTATGGAGGGAGAAGCACACAGCAAGCAGATCATGAGCACACAGATGAGCACATCAGCATGTTCTGTCAGTAGTCCTGTGTGTTTGCTGCAGTCAGACTTGACGTGTCTCAGAAAACTGGGTCATATTGTGGATGTAAGAGCCACAATGATCTGTGCTGTTGACATGCAGTGTACCAACAGAAATGACCCTGTGACCTTGGCAATGAAAGAACAGGCGGGGAAGAAAGCAAGTCGATCTGCACAGTGCACACGACACTCACCCCTCTTCCTGTTTATTTAGAAGAATAACTCGACCTAGACTGCCAATTGCTTTTACATGGTTACCTCAACAAAAAGGGAACTGAAGCATTTTGAGAATTTGACCTGGTTGATTTGATTGTGCTTACCAACCGTGACAATGAATGTATTAGCATTGCAAATGATGATCTATTTAAAATATATCGAAGCAATCAGAGAAAAACATGACAGGAAGAATAGGTCGCTAAAGACATATGATTAATAATACACATTCAAATATGTTAATCGTGTGTTGAGGTTTTCCCCCCTTCCCAGGTAGCCTTTGTGGCATTGCTGTATTTAACATCTTGCTCCCACTCAGTGTGACCTTGGAGGAGACAGACAGATTATGTGCAGACCAGCACAGCTGTTGGCCACTCAGCTCTGTCCTTGAGCTTGGTTGATTTGATCTGTGGTGTTGAAGTCAGCATCAAAACCTTTAAATGGGGCATGTTGTTCTCTTCTGTTGTAACAGGAGCTGTATGCAGTAAAATAATTCAGTTATTGTAAGGAGGCGTGAGTAAAACGTACGTAAAAGTAAAAGATTCTAATACAGTTAAGTTAATGTGAATAATTGTCACTGAGACAGAAAGCAGTGGCATGGTGCTTGGTGAGGGGTTTGGTTACAATGTGACCCCGCCATCCAATATATGCATATGCTAATTACCATATAGGTGGGTAAACTCTGTTATCCCGAGAGAAAGATGTGGGTATAATCTGTATACTGTAATTGCACTACGCCTTACAAACAATCTACCAGTCAAACTGCTGCATTTGATGTGTAGGCATGCCTGTCGGTGTTTAGTTGAATTTTGATATTGCTGACATTGAGCCCAAACCCCTGAGCCCATGTCATTCTGGAGTGACAGCTGATAACATGGCCCTGCCCAGGGACCTCATTGCACTGCTGTTTGTATCATAACAAGGAACAAGACATAGCGGCATGACTCATGTGCATAGAGAGTTTTCAGGTCAGTCGTTTTTCATTTATGTGGGTAAAAGATGCCACTGCACTCCATGTTTTATGTAAGAATTCACCTGGCAAACACCTGGCAGACTTGCATGAAGAGGTATATTGTTACAGTACTGTGAACCGGCTGAATTTAAGATTATCTCCAATTTTCAAGTGCCATTCATTATTCTATTGTAGAGAGCACTCACTGCCAGGAAAGAAATATAATCAACAAGAATGAAAAGATTGTGACTGGGGCTTCGAATGTGAGGAAACACAGAAACAGAATGCAGTAGCCCTGGGTGGAAGGAGTTACAATATTTATCAACGTGAATGCTAGGCATGCACACACACATACACACACGCACGCACGCACGCATGCACGCACGCACGCACGCACGCACACACGCACACACACACACACACACACACATTTGTCTCTCTGGGTTATAGGGCATGCTGCATTGTGATGGATTCAGCTTATATGAGACTGACAGCTGGGCAAGTTCACTCTCTCAGCTACGACTCAATGTCAGTCAAAACATCTATTATACACACACACGCACACTCCCTCACTCACACGCAGACGTGCACACACCCACACACACATACATGCAAAGCACTCGCACACATACACGTGCACACACACACACACACACTCCTCGCTTCACTCTTGCATCCCACGACTCAATTACTTGAGATGTGGCAGTCTAAACAGCCGGAGGGCCCCAACTCAATAATACAAAGTCAGCTGCTATATATCATATATATCATACCATCACGCCAAGAGACACGCTTGTCATTCACCTCACGCCACTCTGCACACCCAGTGGCCTCCTAGGGACATCAGACTGATAGAGCAGGATCCTACACAGGGAAAGGGGAGCTGTGATTCCTGTTGATCAAATGAGAAACATACTCATGCAAAAGGCAAGTCACTGATACCCACTGATTTTTCTATCACTCCACATCTGTTGTCACCGGTCCTATGATTTTCTCTCTTTTTATGTAGGGGTTGTTAAGATGTATTACAGCACTGGGTTTGCGAAAGACATACTGTAGTTGAGTTTGTCTGACATCGTCACAGGCACTGCTTCTTTGATTTGCAAGTCAGTGAACACAATGTGCGAGGTGATAGATGCAGTGTCCATGACTACAGTACAATAAATGTGTTGTCACCTTGGAGACAGAGAGGACAGCTACATACTAGAAACGCCTCGTTTTAAACTCTCTCTGACCTGCTATCTCCATCACTCTGTCTCGTTTCTCGTTTCACGTTTCTCTGAATGTGTCTTGGTTTCTCTCTCTCTCTCTCTGCTTGGTAGGCTAGACTAGTCTACCCCCCCCC
>OMOV01090533.1:0-11182 GCA_900312565.1 Beryx splendens
GAGGAGGCCCGCGCCATGGCCGAGGAGCAGCGGAGGAGGGACGAAGCCCAGCGCCTGCAGGACGAGAAGGAGGCCGAGGAGAGAGCCAAGGCCGAGGAGGAGGAGAACCAGCGCCTGCAGAAACAGGTGAACTGACTCTCCCAGCTCCCGGAATGCAGAGGGAGCTCTCTGAAGTACCTCAAATCACGTCAAATCACAGCCAGTGTAATTCTCAGGTTCTCCGCCAGGTATCGGGAGAGTGCGAAAGACGTTAACCTGGTCCAGGGAGGTCTGGTTAGTCAGATGAGGGTGAAAGGGAACTGCAGGTCTTTTGCCTCGTGGCAGTGATATGGGCATTCAGGCACCTCTGTGACAGTTGTTACTGCCTGTCAAGACACACACACACACACACACACTGCACCCTCACATCATCCCCAGGCACTTAACCATCGCACCTTGTCCACTCTCAGTATCACCTTGTCCCCTTGCTTATCTTCAGCACAAAACCTGTTTGTGAGTCGCATGGCGTTTGACATCACCCACTTTCACATTTAGCGCCTTAGCTCAGCCGGTCATCTCGCTCTGACCTCATTTGATGACACACTTCTCCAAAAACACAGTCCAGTATTTTTCTACATCGGTGTGATTTGTTGTCATTGACGGCAAATGTTAATCCAAACAGTGAAATTGTTACTTTGACTTCTACTATGGACTCACAACTGGTGACCTCCTGTGCTTGTGGATGTTGCTGAGGAGCAGCTTAGGGGAATTGTCCTCCCCTTAACAGGAACTGATTTCCATTTGAACCACAAAACGGGGCCATTCACCGAAGTGTTTGTTTATGCTGTAAACCTACGACAGGAGCAGCTGCTCGGCCTTTCTTATCTCTGTACGTCTCTTATCCATCACCTACCCGTTGCCACCCCCTTGTGGTCTTTCTGAGAAGTGGCATTTGTGGTTAAATGTGGTGCCGTATAATTATGCTGAGGCCCACGTATTGTATTTCACTTTGAATTGTCCTCATGAGGCTATAAATGTTGAAAATAGACACTTTGGGCCTAAAGGTACAGGAAAATGACCCTTTTGTGGTTGTAAACAATAATCGCAAAGAACAGCCACACCCATGTTATGCAAGGGCCGTGTTTGTTTTGGCCGAGACTTTTTTCTCCCTCCCCTTTCTGCCGACATTAAAATTGTCGTTGGATTCTCGCCTGTGTGTGTGTGCGTTTCAGAAAGAAGAGGCTGAGGCGAAAGCCCGGGAGGAGGCGGAGAAGCAGCGTCTGGAGAGGGAGAAACACTTCCAGAAGGAGGAGCAGGAGAGGCTGGAGAGGAAAAGGGTAGGGCAATTCGTCTGGCCTTCCATCATCGCTCTCTCAACCAGGTTTTACATTCACCCAATTCAAAATGGAAATTACGATTTGCATAGTTATAAGTAGAAGTTTCATTCTCCGTCTTAATCGACCACAAATAAGATCGAATTTATGGCAAAAGTTTTCCAGTTGTTTTTTCCCCCCTCCTCTCTGAGTCCTCCCAGCTGAACAGATCTCAGAGCACAACAGAACGAATCCTATTTAGTCCGTTCACAATAAAAAAAAGAATCTTTCCTCCCTCACTGGTGATTTATTAGGGCATGTTTACTATGAACCGCCTGACATCAACATGACAAAAGCGCGCTTGAAAGTTGAGTCCCTGAAGCCGAGATGAATGATGTTTTTGGCTTATCCTGGACAGCCTGTCTGCATGCCGTGATTTAATGGGGCTTACTATGTGTATATATGTGTGTGAGTGAGAGAGTGAGTGAGAAGCTATATATAAACGCCAATAATGGAGGCCTTGCTGGGTCAGTCATCCGTGAAAAGCGCGTGGATGTGTGCAGATGTTTGTACATGCGTGCCAATACGTGTGTAAATGCACGTGCATGTACGGTATATGAGTGGCCGGTGCCGTCTATTCACGGTGTACCACCCACAGTAAGCTCATGCCACTGTAGCCTAGCTAAGCTTTTCTTTCCCTCTCCTCATCTTCGCTCCATGTGTGAACGGCTCTTATCTAGGCCTGCCAGGTCTGGCTCAGCCAGCCGAAGCCTGGCTCCGCTGGAATTAGCCCACGAGAACAGCATGTCCTCTACCCCAAAAACTCCCCGCTTAGTCACAGCGTACAGCACGCCATTGCTCACTGTGTTCTACCTGAATTGATCGACCGGCACTTATTATTACCTCAACGAGTCTGTTTTGTATTTATGTCTCTGTGAAGACAAATGTGTTTTGAACTGAGATGATATGAACATTAGATCCGTATGAAAAGGTGGTTTGAAGAATCCCAAAGGGCATGTGAACAGACCACCGCCTTATTTTTTTAAAAGCATCTCAATCATTCACCAAATCTTGGTCCTGAAGTCCGACAAGCACCGCAGCCAGAACTAAATGCCAAAGCCATGAGCTGTGGTTTGTCCATGGATGGCCGTTGGGGTATTAAAAACGCTTCACTTTTATGAGTGGCAGCTGCATTTGACTGCGACCGCTGTTATGGTCTAGCTGTCTCATTCTAACGCCGTGTCCTCAGAAGGAGGTCGCATATTGGATCAATTTTGCCGTGTTGTTCCATGCATACAAATGAACCCTGGCTGAGAGCGCTGTCTGTTAGAGAAATAGTCAGTTCAGGCTGTGCATAGGGTTTGCCTCCCCCCCCCCCTAAACAGAGTGTATTCTCTGTCTCTCGCTCTTTGTATTCTGCTGTTCAGTGTTTGGCCATCCTACGCTATTGTTCCAGCTGCAAGCACAAGTGCTGCTTCATCATTGACATCATTGACAGGCCTCTCCGCCTCGGGACACTAGCCTCTGCAAGACCCTCTGCATCCACTTCAAGAAGAAAGCCCTTCTCAGACTAGTAGATGCAAAAGAGACAGGGACACTGTTGTTCAGGGACGAAGGGAAACAATGCATAGGGAAATGTGAAACCTCGGTTTCTAGCAAAAAAACTATTTTGATTATGGCAGACGACAAAGCAGTCAAAACAAAAGTAATTCATGTCAGACAAGTTGTATGAATTCAGTCTGGCCCACCAAACCGAACCCTAACCTTATTTTTAAACTTTAAAAATTGACAATTAGATCTCGCAAATTCTTAAAATTTTCTTGGATGTTGTATTAATTTCTACCATATTGAATCGCCGTCGATCAAAATGATCTAATTTAGTCCGTATTCACTTTGAGGATGTCTCCACTGCTCCCTCACTGTGCGGCTATCTGCTGCGTCATAGGACAAAATGAGCGAGGGTTAGGCCTCGGCTGTATTTGGGCGCCCATTCACACCGGGCCCGGACTGTACTGTTATGTCCCGTTGAGACACCTCAAAACCAGGCGTATGCATTTTCAGTGGCATTTTTCCTGCTCTTACGCCTTTCTTTCCTCTTTCCCCAGCGTCTGGAGGAGATCATGAAGAGGACGCGCAAGACGGACGGCGGGGACAAGGTACGTTTGTCGTTAAGTTGTAACAAAACCATCAATGCCAAGACTTGCCCTTCCATTAAGAATGACTGGAATCCTCTGTCATCTCTGCAGAAAGAGACCAAGTCCTCCCCAACCGCCCAAGTCAACGGCAAAGAGGCAGAAAGCAGCAAAGGTAAGCAGATAATCAGCCTGGGCCGTGGCTCCTCTCGTGCAATACATCCCCAGGTGTTACAGGAAAATCGTTACCCACTACAATCAAGTAAATCTCAAGGGTCTGTCTGGGGTAATTGTCTTAACTGATCTCCCGTTAATGTGATTGCTGGTAAGGATCTAAAACAAAGCCTGTGCTTTGTAACCGCTTGTTTTCCAGACTGCGTTTAGTGGATTTCTAACTCTTACCTTAGGCTGTTTCAGTTGGCAAATCCACAGGACCCGATTGATTTTGGACACTGTCTGACTTAATTGGTCCGATAGCGGTCGACTCGAGCCACATGCTGTAGAGGAACATGCCTCGTTTCTTTTTTGGTCCCACCGTCGATATTTAATGACACACACTGCACTGTGTCCTCTAAGTTTCCGTTTTTGCTAGCTTTGCATCTTCGCTATGTTAGAATAACCGGAACCACGGATATTTGTCGTGCTTTTGTTTTCAGTTCCCGTCTGAGTCAGACTCACGTCGGAGCATTCAATATAAAAGGGCTATTAGATTTTTATCTCCGCCTCATATCCTGTACAGCTGCAGTTTAAGTTCTTCTTCTTTGTGCAATAGGACCCATGTGTGCTTGCTTGTTGTCCAAATCCTGGGACCGAGGGACTGGAGAGGAAGAGTGGGCTCATGCCAGTATCAATGTAGTAGCCTGCAGCAATTATGAAACATAATCTGTATTCATGTGGGGTACTAGAAATATAATGAGGACTCTCCCTGATATCACACAGCCCTCGCTTCCACCCATATCCACTCTCCACAGAACGTCCAATTAGAGAATAATTATATTCTTCACCCAAACAAACTAGGAGTCATACAGTTTGCACGCCCTCCCTGTTTGAGCCTCCACGTCACGCAGATGAGGAAGATGAGGGGGATCAGCATGGATCCCTGTGGTCTGGGAGATGTGCTGCTGCTTCTGGCCAAGTTCCCCCAGCGCAGGAAGACATTAGCCCAGCACTGATGTGGTCGGAGGTCCGGGGGCAGCTGGCAGGCGCGCCTCCATTCTAGTCAGGGGTGTGGACAACTGTCTCAACCACAGCCCCCCGTCCCCAGCAGTCGTTAGAGTTGAGGGGGGAGGATGTGAACCACAGAGGAAGGATGCCCCGGGAAGATTGAGTTTGGCATCCCTTCCCTGCGTATTGAGTTCTCTATGACTCATCTCCAGGGTGGTCATCAACATCTCACCACTGGCAATGGTGTTAGTCACACTTAGTGGTTGTGCATGGTAGATGGTAGAGTGGGATGACGTGCGTGTGCGAGCATGTGCCTGTGCGTGGTTTAATGATCATTCTGCTTTGTTTCCTCTAGCATCTGCCGACTATCAGCCAAGGCCGGAGGTCAACCTGTCCAACAGCAAGACAGAAAACGGACAGAGCAATGTGAGAGAAAGGTAAAACTAAAGCCGCCCCTTTACCGATTTTGAACGTTTCCCGGTGCTCCTGTCGAAGCAAGACCACCATGAACGGTATAAAACTCGTATGCCAGAAAAGCAAGCCGGGAGTTGACTGGTAATCAAGGCTGCAGGAGAGCTGCGTGCTTTCAAACCTCAAAGGAAAACACAGGGAGCCACACGAGTCAGGCCCACAGTAAACAGTTGCAGTGCTGAGAGATTGTTTTGCTTTCGCAAAATGTTTGCTGTCTGTGTTTGAACATGCTTCTGGGGGTAGGTTTTGAAAAGACTCCCACAATTGGATCTTAGCGGTATGACTCATAACTTTCATGAGTCATTTTCAGACCCGTTTTAACCAAAACCACGTTCCGCTCTGCATCTCCCCTCCTCAGCCCCTCGGTCCAAGTGGTCAATGGCGTGCAGCCCACCAGACACGAGAACGGTCTGTCCACCAAGGGAGACGCCGCCCACTTTGAAGAGATAATCCAGCTCGCCAATCATGGCAACAGCACCAACGGAGGGCGGGACAAGTCTGAGAGCGGCATGCCCGCCGAGCCAATCCTCGCTTTTGAAAGTGAGGAGCCGTTCATGAAAAAAGCCGGCCCCATAAAGCCTCAGCATGTTGCAGGTACATGGACTATAAGTGAGAGAGGGGGTAATGTAAGAGTACTGTGATGTCTGCTGCTAAGTGTTTCTAAGGATATGATGACACCATATCCTTAGAAACACTTAGCAGCAGACAGAGCCACGGTTTATTTACAGCAATGATCTGGTTTTGCTTTGACTCCTCATATGAATGACAGAGTTCACAGCACACCGTAAATATTGCTCGCCTGGGTCCAGCGGCCATAAATCACAGTCTTTAGCACTTCTTGAATTTGCGTGGCGATTCATAAAGCTCTGGACGCAAGCCGGCAGCTATTTCGGATACATACTGTCCAACATACCCGATTGGATGGTCGATGTAGGCGGGACAAGCGTTACAGCGCGCGACAACGACCAAAATGGCAGCGGCAGCGTAGGAATTGGATGATAGCAAGCTAGAGCAAGATAGATCGATTTTGTCAGTCCTTAAAAACCTTAATGGCATCGATGAATTTAAACATTAAGAATGTTTCAAATGTTTAAAAGTGAATGCTGCCATGATTGTTGTTAGCTCTGAAATTTTCCAGATTATGTCAGTCTGCTTTGCTACTGTGATTGGTCAAAGATCGACAGCTAACACCAACCAGTCAGTCGGGCAGATAAATTATACATCAATGAATCAGTCATGGATAGCCCTGCGTTCGGACTGCTATGAATCGCCCTGCAAATTCAAAAAAGTGCTAAAGACTGTGATTCATGGGGGCTGGACACCTGCTGCTGTCTTTGGCATGAAGGCACCACGAAGCTTAACTCTCAGCTCATCTAATGTGCAGGTCATCACCCGGGTGTGTGCTAATACCCCCCGGGGGGATGGTGTGGCAAGGAGACTCCACCAACACTCCCATGGGGCCGTACGTGGGGAATGGAAGAAACGGTGTAGGGAAGGGTGAAAAGGGTATCTTTATACCGATGACAGCTTTTACTCAGCAGCCCCACCGACTTGGGCCTGCGTCCAGTGTCAAATTCCTAGAGTGGCAGAGGCGGTGAGGAGACCCTATCCACAAGTGCTGCACTGCCAGGGGTTAGAAACCGGACCCCTTTGCGGTCATGCGTCCCATCACCCCTCGCTTGTACCCCCCTCCCGACGGCAACGTCAGCAGTACTGCTTCCACCCCTACTCGCTCCAGACTTAAACCTTCACCTGCTGACTTGAAGGCGAGCCAATGACTGTAAATATATCCAAAGCAAACAGAGGAGGATTAGCTTCGCTTGCCCCTGACCATCTTCGCTAAAATGTCTCATCATAAGGAACAATTCATTTCGCTCACCTCACCTCCACCACCTGTAGCTGTTGTCTCAATCACTCAAAACGTCAACGTGCCAACCGCTCATATTCAGTCGTATATGTCTGGACACCTAAGTCTCCGTGGACATGACAGAGTATTTATGACGAGGGCTATGATATGGAAGACTAATGTATGTGAGACTGATTGAATGTTACGATGTAATTTCATAGAAGGAGGGCAATTTATTTTCCAAGCAGACCGCCGGGGCTAATTTGAATGTTCGTACTCGTTATGAGCGTAGACTCTCCACGGCCTCACATGTGGTGTTGTCAGTCAAATGATCAGTGTTGCATCAATCACTCACCGATTCACCATGCTGATTGCATTTTCTCACTGCAGCTATGTGTCTCTATGTGGATCCCCCCACAGGGGATCCACATAGAGTATCTGTTGTTTAGTCCCCTGGCCCTTTCCTTTGCCTACGTAAACAAGCCAATAAAGGTTTATGGGTTCATGCCCCCTGCAACATGTGCCAGCAACCTTTTGCGCTCCGTATTGTGACCAGGTCAGAGGTTTACAGACCTCGCCATTACTCAGATCAACAAGGGTGGGCTCTTAGGAGAGCAGGTACATTGCCTCTTGCTATTGAACCTGGACAACACAGTAACACTCCCGAGGAAGAGCGACTACGTTCACTCTGCAGCTTAAATCAGATTGAAAATGGAATTCACTTTGTTTTATTGCCCTTTATATAATGATTTGAGAAGTTGTGCGATAAGCTACTGCCCAATATATCTCTACGGTGTGGGAAAGAAGGAAGAAGAATGTTGTTTTTATAAAATTCTGAATGAGATATTGGATACGATGACACTGAAATTCATTGCTTGCAATGTAATTTGAAAGTGAATTGTAGATGGACAGCATGCATTGTGTTTTCAGCATTTGTTTTATCACTTTGTTTCACAGTGTCTTGTAAGTCCATGTGGGCTGGGCACCAGTATGACACTATAATTAAATTAAATTAAATTAAATTAAATCAATCAATCAATCCTAACTCAAAAGCATTAGACTCCATTTTGTGAGTTATTCAGTGCCGGTTAGGCCTCTATCGACGGATGCTCTCCCTTCTGACCCTCAACCCTCTGCTCTGTGTCTCCCTCCCAGAAGTGCTGTGAGATGTGCCGGTGTTGAAGTGCTCATCGCCTTAGTCCGCTGACCATCCCCAGCCCAGCCGCCGCTCGCATGGGGAGACCGACACCCTCTTTGACAGAGCACAGCCCCGTGACCTGTGCCAAACAATCACCGACTGCTTTCTAGGCCCCCCCCCCAAAAAAAAAAACACAAATAAACTTCTCTCTGAAGAGAACGGGGCCAGAGAAGACGACGAAGAAGAAGAAGCAACCTCTGCAAAACTGCATCAAGACAAAAGCGAAACACAAAAACAGGATGAAAGACGTTGCCACATGCCGCCATATAAGGTGCATCAGTGTTAACATTTGTAAAGATCTTCATGGCACCAATCCCATGCACCTTAATACTTGACAGTATCATCATTGTACATTACAGTACAGCTGAGTAATTGTTGTTATGACGAGCTGGAGAAAAAGAGAAGCGAGTTTGCTTTTTTGTTCTTATGTTTAGTTATTTAACTCGGAAGAGAAAAATGCAAGACTGGGTACAATTTTATGTGAATAATGTAAATGAAATTTAGCGTGTCGGACGAAGGAGGGAGGCTTCTGTGGAATAAAGTTTTATGAAAGGGAGTCGACAATTACGCAACTCTGCTCTGAAAAGGCCTTTAAGTCAAACCCAGGTGTTGTATGCATTGATTACATCCTGGTCTGTGTAAAGCTACCTGTTTTTTTTTTTTTTTTGGTTATTTTTTTTTTGTAAAGTTAAATCGAGAAATCTGCAAAGAAGTTTGAGATTTAAGTTCCAATGGATTGTTACTGTATGTGAACACATTTTCAGTTCAGACTTAACCCTCCTCAAATTGTGATTGATTGTATCCAGAGCTGGATGTGACGATGAGTGAGTCAGTTTGACAGGAAATCCCAGGGGAAATTTAAAACCAGGATTTCATAAATCTAAGGTCAAATCGGAGATCCAGTCATGCGTTGGGGTTGGGAATGGAATGTAAACTAGGGGTTTGCCCCGCCATTTAACCGTTCATGCAGTTGTGTTTTTTTAAACGTGCAAGCATGACTCCGTTTTCTCTCATTTGCATTGAGATTCCACAGACGCATATGTATTTGAAATGCTGGTGCGTGTATATGCTATAAATATATTTTGTTGTGTGTTTAAAGGTCAGTGGGAGTATCTAAGTCTTATTAAAGACAAGCTGTCCAGTCTGTGGTCTCGTCGTCTATTTGTCCTGAATGAATATGGATTGATGGATTGGGGGATAATCTGCAGGAAGAGAGAAGAGGATGCAGATGTTCTGAATAGGATCTTAATGCTGAACGTGCTTTCTCATCCTCGGGGTCCAGTCATTTATCTGAAACAGGCAAAGAAATTGAGCATCACGCATGACTCATTTGAGTCAAGTGGGACAGTGTGGGAATGCTTTGTACTTCGGTTTGAATGTCGGCTTCATGCCCTCGGGCCTCTAGACCCAGATCAAGAGTATTTAGGCTGTCCCATTGACAGTCACAAAGGACAGAGGGCAACCCAACCACAGGAAAACAGATTTAGAGATGGTTCCAAAGGGCCTTACTTTGTGGATGTACCAGGCATGCGACTTGGCTCAGCTGTCCTTTTCAGTTTGGGTCTCATTTTCCAAAATCCCCACAGGGGGTACATGTCACCCAACCTGCTGCCCCACTGTGACCACATACTGGTGGCCAGTGGGAGACCTGGCACTTGCACGAAGAGTGTCTTGCCATTCATCATTCCAAGCAGCTGTGCTCCATTACAAACACAATTTATGCCCCCCTTCTCTCAAAAGCATAAGCATTCTGCACTGATCATTCTCAAACTCTTTTCATTTAAATGACTTATAGCCGCCCCTCTAGTGACTAATATGACCTTCAGTGGAACGCAGTGGAATGAGGTGCTGGATTATTTACTACAGGTAATGCGCGGATGTCCTCTTCCTCTCTGCGTTGCATACCATGCATTACCATGCAGTGGAAGCCTCTGAGCAATACTGGCAAACTATATTTTAACTAACTAAATTTCAGATGCAGAAACCTTTTCACCAAAGTGTGACAGAGATCCAAGAAGAAAAACAACAGGGTAAAATTCACAATGCCAAAGTATCCTTTTGATCTTATAAATCCATCAGGGCTTCTTTCATTGGGGAGCTCCAGCATGTGTGTGTGCAAAAGACTTAAAGTCAGAGAGAACTGTAGTCTTTGGACCCACTGATATATTGGCAGTTTTCAGTAGTAACCATGCTAGGTGCCACAGTTCTGCTCCATGGATGCTGCTAGGTAATTGTATGCAGGATGGGAAGTTATCCCCCAGCCACCAACCAAATGCTAGTTAATTTAAGCGGTGGATAGAGCATCAATCTACTTTACCTGCTGCCTTTGCAGATTACCAACCAACAAAGTTTAGAATAGTTTTTAGTTGACGTGAAATAATGGGGCAACATGACCTAGTGGTTATACCATCCCATAGCCAAAATCTATCTGCAACAGCCAGTTGTCATTGCAAGTTTCTTTGAGCAAGACACCAAACCTCTACCTGCTCACTAATTGTAAGTCGCTCTGGATAAGATGGTCAGCTGCATCTGGAATATAAATGTACCTTACCGGTTTAGCATGTGGCTACCTCAGTTGCCTGCACTTGAATAGCCTTCTGTTGAAAGCTGTATTCATCCACCCCACCAGAGGGTGTAGCACTGCAGCATTGAGGTGTTACACCACATATCAAATTTCCTTGGACTCAAGCCTGTTCTCAAGCCCAGAGAAGATGGTGTGTCAAACACTGAGATTTCCCCTGTACAGACTATATGTCCTCAGAATAGAACTATATATATATATATATATGTATTTTATTTTTTATTATTTTTTATTTATATATATATATATATATATATATATATATATATATTTTAGTTTTTTTCCCCTGTCTCTCTATCTATCTTTATTATTGTTGTTGTTGTTATTATTGATATTAGTATTATTATTAGTATTGTTATTAGTATCCTTTTTACTGTTGGTATCATTATTTTTAGTGGTAGGGGTAGTAGCATTGGTATTGACATTGATGTGTATGTATGTGTGTATGTGTATATATATATATATATATATATATATATAAAATTATCATTATCATAT
>OMOV01090537.1:0-21087 GCA_900312565.1 Beryx splendens
ACCCCAATAAAAATCGAGTGTGTACAATCTCCTTTGTTTTTGGATGCAATAAAGGCTTTATATCCCCTGTCCCAAGTATTTCCTCACACACACACGCACGCACACACCCACACACACACACACACACACACACACACACACAAACTTGAAATAGTCTATTACTTTTACTTTCTTAAACATGTCTCCACATCACACTGATTCTATGCTAATATTTCTCATAAAATGTGTCATACAAAAAAAAAAACCATTAGTTTAATGATGCCGGCCAGCAATTTCTGACTGCAATTTAATGTGTTGATAATAAGACATTATCCTAGGACAAAAAGTCAAATAGGCCACAATCAAATTAGATTTGTCTCAAAAATATGTCCAAATGGAGTTTATTTCTCAGCCCCTATATTCCCATATTTCAAGGCAATCTCTCCCTCTTACTCTCTCTCTCTCTCTTTCTCTCTCTCCCTTTCCCCACACACGCATGCGTCATTGGATAGCCTGTAACAACGAGATTGTCATCATATCTTTCCTTTTCCAAAACCTTAAATTATCGTTAAATTTGGCCGTTTCGGGAGATATTCGTCCTCACCCCAACCTAAAGAACAATGTAACCCACAGCTGAGGACGCCCCCGACTTTTTTTTCTTCCCCATTGCAAGCGCCGACTCGATGCCTGCAGAAAAGCTCCACAAATCCTCAAAATCGGCAGACTATGATGTTCAGCTGCAACCGTGAGGTAGTACCGCATGTCTGGGCCATATTTCGGCGTATTTAGAAGTTTTAAATTGTGTTATCTTTCACTGAACAGTGTATGCAATTGGACATGTGGCGTATACCCACACCGGCTTAGGCTTCATTTTGAGATCAATGAATTAGATAACAGGAAATTATTTTACGGGCTGAACCTCCTACTCACGAGGGAGAAGTCAGCTATGTTTCTTATTCAAAAATTGATTGTCTAATAAATGCATGCCTGAAAGTTCCCTCGACAATTGAACAGGATAATGAGAAATGCAATAGGTTTTGATTCGTCTAGGATTGCCATGATTATTATTTCCATCGGCAGTTTCTCTTTCATTTTTACCCCCTCAAATATATCTCTTAATACATTTGGCATAGCCTATTGTCTGAGAAGAAAAGAAAAATATTATTCAAAATGATATATGGGCTTTACAGTATGTGTTAATCTTAGTCGCTTCGGCTGTCACCATGCGAAAAGTTTTCTCCCCTTCAAACTTTGGACATTTGGAAATGTGAATTGATTTGATTGTCAAAATACTGGCTTAAATATAAAGCAATAATGACAAATAAAAACAAATTATATAGTCTATTTTATATTGCCTACAGAAGAAAGACGAACTAAGCGGCAGCATAACTGTGTTCATTACTCATTATTTGTCAAGTGGCAATTAGTGAAAATTTTGCCTATTTGAACTTACAGTATCGCTCATCATTACCTAGTGTGAAAGACTAATTCAAACCACACACGCACAAGCGCGCACATGCACGCTCCCTACACACACGCACGCACGCACACGCGCACACACACACACACGCACACACAAAACTAGGATTACTTTAGGACACATGTCCATCCATCTTCCCTTAAAATGTGAATGGGGAGCGGACTGACACACCGAGAGCCTATTAGCCAACTTGGGCTCCCGTGGAGAGCATTGAGGTAAGCTCCCCTACCGTAACTGTCCATGGTGCTGAAGCGGTAAGTGGCTTTCTTTACTGCAAACTTGCGTCCTCCCTCAAAACTCTTAAAAGCTAGGGTTGACATTTCAATGCCTTTTATTGTATTTCCATCCTATTTAGTGATGGTCCTCTAAAAAAAAAAATATTAGACACCAAGAGGACCCCGCATGGTTTTGGATAAAGTGTGCAGCCTACCACTTTCATAACTTTTTTCAGCAGGGTGTTTTTAAAGGCTAATTTATCTTCACAGAGAGTGCAAGAAGCAGTGGACACTATTTGGAACTAAAAATATTGGCACAATGAATTTAAAACATAGAAAACAGAAACATATTCTATTTTATTTGTTAAAAATGTGCCTAGAAAGCTGCTGTCCTGTCTCTCTAACTCTGGCATCAGTGGGCTCGCAGTGTTACTGAGCCAGTGCTGCTCAGTACTGACAGCTGGGAAACGCAGTATACATTACGTAGCACTGTAGATTACCAGCTGCTGGAAATGCTATCTGGAATTATTGTGTCTTCAGGATGATGTTTTTTTTTTGGGTAGACGGGTGGATGGATGAATGTACTGTATGGTTAGATGAGGGAAGATTGATTGACATTGTTTGAGGACAAAAGTTTACTTTTAGTCACAAAAGATGGGACACGTCAAAAGGGCTTGAACCCATGTCTTACAGTTGAACAGCAATTATATTGACAACATTGTGAAAAGGCTCAGTTGATGAGATTTTGAATTTTGCTTCAATATTTCAATCGATGGAGCCTATTTTAAATATTTCAGTCTGGGCCACACTCGACTGTAACTCATATTACTGCATGCAAGAGTAAGCCCCCTTACAAATTGCAACTTACCATGCAACACTATTGTTCTTTCAACCAACCTACTGTAGGAGCTTAGATTAACCCCCGCACCCCCACCCCCACCCACACACACACGCACACACACACACAACCCACCTCCCACATGCCGGCAAACACACATACACACACACAGACTTTACTTGAACGTTGTAAACAATGTGCCCTAGTAATTATTATCTCAATTTTTTATTTCTGGACTACAAAAAGAGACTTTCACTCACTCATTCACTCACTACTGTGTAGACACTAAACAGTTAACAAAACTTCAGCGAACCTCTCTGTGATGCCTGAATTACAAAGTGAAACACTTTTAACAGCTGCAAAAAACAATCTCTTCATGTCCGCTGTGACATCATATATTGAAATTCTGGGTGTTTATTCTGGTCAAGGCTAGAGCCCCCAGTGTCGGGGCAAAAGCCTTGTCAGTCAGCAGTCAGTAGGTGATTTTATTAGCACATTAAAACAAGGCTTTGTTGCACCCATATGGAAATAAGTATCAATAAGTATCATTCAATAATGATAACAAACTGTCAAATAATCAAAGCAGCAATGTTTTGAGTGGCCTGTTGAGATGTATTGCCAACATGGGACATACTGTAAATAAAAAATAGAAAATGCTTCATCTTTTTGCTCACGTCATTTCTCAATAACATTCTGAAATCAGATAGAAAGCAAATTATTTCAAAAATGACCAAACTTAAGCTGAGCACAGTGCTGAAAAGTAGACAGAAATATTGGATAATACAGAACAGAAAAAAATTAGCAAAGGTTCAAGGCATCAGGTAATAATGAAAGGATAGGGGCAATACTTCAAAGACCATGAGGTCCACATCACACAATTATACAATACAATTAGGATTAAAGGGGCAAAACGGAGATAACAGCAGATAGGGATAAATTATCACAAAAGGAAAGATGTGACTCTCCCCTGACCTTCATTAAGGGAAAAAACTCATTTAGAGCTGGCCTTCCTTGCAGGGGGATTTGAGCCTTTCACATGAGACTGTGACTCACCAGATAAGATTTGGAGAGTATAAAATGAGATTTTGCACTACTACTAAACAATAATATAATTGTTATTTCAATAGAACTGGCTGCATGGCAGTCCAACCAGGATGCATTCCAGGATAACAGCAAGGGGTTCTTCATAATAAAATGACTCATACACATTTAAACACTATCCAATGCATAAATTCACTGTTTGAACGTGATTTGAATTTAAAAAGACAATTGGCAACATATGAAACTAGACATCGATTCTGATACTAACCAAACATTTTCTTGGTCATGGCAGCATCCAACATTTTGCTAGACTCTCGGAGCAGCCTAAACTCAGCCACTCAGTGAGTTTGTTGACTGTTTCTGTGGCAACCAAGTACGTGCTGTGTGGCTTCCATTTCTATAGTCAGCAACTAGCCTACTATTTCACACCAAAGCCGTTTAGCAATGTGTCATATGGATGGGATAGTGCCTAACAAGGTGTATGATAAATTATTTGAATAGACATTGTTGAGGCAATGAACCAACCAATACAAAGTTGTTGCTTCAGTCTGTAAGGGCCACTTGATAGGCTAACACTCTCTAGCCACAATACTTTGCCAGCATTGCCAAACTAAGTAAATTCTGCATCCACAAACTCTAAACTATCTTACTAGTGCAACAGAGTTGGAGAAGTTTGATGAAGACCCTCCTCTGACAGAAATATTATCCATCTAAATCAAGAGCGTGTTTTGCTTTTGATCTGATGCAGTTTGTATCATGGTTGTCTTTCATGGTGGCAGTCAGAAGACTCACAAGGTGATTATCAAAACCCCGAATGGCACGTCGATAATGTTTTGTGAAAAATGTTCTTTTCAAGTTGTCTTGGAGGGAGCAAACTTCCAATAACGCCAGAACAGAGAACATATCCTGACAGGTTGAGACGAGCTGTGTGCGTGATGTTACGTGATCAATTAGGACACACTGGTTTTTGATTTTAACACCTGATTCAATCAGCTAGAGACTAAAGCGCTGTTTGGACGTGATAGGTTGCTCTCGCAATGAATCTTGGGGCCTCCCATTTGTCCTTGATGGCCAATTACCTTCGATTAGCAAGTAAACTTCCGTGATCTTTATCCGTCCTCTCTCTGTCGTCGCGTTCATTTGTTTTGGAATTATACTTCAGTTGGTAAATATTACGTCAAACACATCATGGAAGAGGCCATATTGAGAAAGATGATTGATACTAAAACAGGGACTCACCCTGAGGGGACGCTAGAGTCCTTGTTAGCATAAATGACACTATCGTCTGCAGATGTCGATCAGTGAGCCCAGCTCAGCAGCTGGGGTCGCTGTTGCGATGTGTGCATTGAGTTTAGGGAGTCTGTGCTAATGGAGTGTAGAACGCGTTATATTCACTCCGCTGGCAGGAAATCCATCCTTTCTTAAATCCTTCTGTCATCCATCATACTGGAATCACGGGACATGTGGACTGAGACTGAGAGGGAGACTAGCCAAAGAAAAAGTTATAGTTCTCATTAGCATGAATGACAGCTGTAGGCTAACGTTCGCTTACGCTGGAAATCGTATACATCCACCTATTAAACTTGACGTTTTTGTCTTATTATTTCTGAGGAGGCACCGTTGTATAAATGCAACAGAACGCTCTAGGTGGTATGTAATACTAAATAGCATCATGGCTGTGATGAGCTACAGTACTCACCTCCGGCTAGGACTGGCAGTGTAATGACAGCTGTGATGTTATTCACCAGGATACACTCCAGTTTGTGTTGGAGGGAAACTTTAAATGACAGACGGTTTACAACTTTTTAAATAAACACAATCATGACAACCTACGACAATGTTGTGCTAACCCATTGCCTCTCATCATTGCTTGAGGAGAAATCTCAACCATGGACATAATTTAAGTGTGTGATCAGCATTGACATTCAGCCATTTTTTCTGACAGTTATAACTGCAAAAATATACTGTTTTGGTTAAGTCACTTTGTGGCATTTACTGGGAAAGTGACTCTTGGTGGTTGACCGCTCTGGAATCTACAAGGACCTTCATGCTGAAAGTCAAGAAAAAAACTGAGGAAAATATACCTGTATCTCTGGGACAGACCATAGGTTCAGACAAAGAACTTCAATCGGATCAGTTGTTTGAAATCGGAAATGTTTGATCATTAACCAACCAGAGACACACAACATGCTACATACACACATACACACATGCTACAGTATATTCTGCTGCTGATGGAGCCATATACCTACAGGATTTGAAAATGAAATGAATGATGGCACATGATTATGATTCATTTTGGCACTATGACCAATTGTCTTTTTATCCAACTATTTTTTTTAAATCTAATCATAGGTCTACTTGTGCCTCCAATGGTTGTGGGACTTGGTGGGACAAGACATGGTTCAGAGGGCCAGTGAGTCAGGTGATAAATTCAGCTAAAATTCAACTAAAATTGAAAACTGATACTCTACAGTGCTGCTCTGAATCTCCCAAAAAATTATGCATATCCATCAACCGGCTCCTAATCCTATTCTGGTTTTTTTTTTTCTTTCTCTCTCTCTTTTTTTAATTTATTTTTTTTACAGATTTTGTGCATAGGCCTACTGCATTAGGAAGCGGGAAAACCTTTCGTGGACAAACAGCTGCTGCTGAACGCTGAGCCGGACTGTAGGTAGGCTACAGTAGAAAGAAAAACAAAGAAAACTCAAAAGGAAAATGATGAAAGTGAGACAATTGCAGAATGTGAAAAGCTTTTGAAGCCAGATAAATTGATGAAGAAGAAGAAAAAAAATCAAATAATACAAATTGGTATCAGCGGATGATTAATTTGTTCTGTTGAAAGATCTGTTCCAGTATTGTGAGATATAAGTTTCCATTTCCTTTCCACTTCTACTGTAGATCTCAATAGACCAGCAGTTCAAAAGACATAGTTCTATTTTGAGTAGAGTTCCCAGTGGAAATGCTTTCAGAAAGCCTCTGCTAAACACTGGGCTTTGAGAGTGTTAAAGCGTTTTAATGTACTGTTTAGAAATGGAAGATAAATGCTGTTCATTTTCCAATATGCTATTTTTTCTTGCCTTTATTTTGTAGGTAAAGCTATTTCACAAAAACAATTCAAATGAAAATGTTTTATCTATTTTGCAAACAAAATAATCTAATCATTGGACATTTTGATTACCATGGAAATATAGCTTACATATGAAACTTTTTAATGACTTCTTATTGTAACTACACTTACCACTCTATTGTTATTCACTATTTTCTAGTGTACATGCTGTAATTTTACATTCATCTTCTCTTTAACTTATATTGTTTGTCCTCTTCAAACTCTCATTTCAGATGCAATCAATATAAAGAAAAGCTTTATTTTTGCTTGTCTTTTTGTGTAGATTTCCTCAATCGGCACTTCATCATGTTGTAAAATGATGACCTTTTTTCTCAAAACTGTATTTTGCTGAATATTTACATTGTATCGCTGTCATTTATTAGCCCGACGAGCTCGACCGCCATCCAGCCGGAAGGTGACTTTGGGTCGAGGAGTCATTTATTTATCTAAGTAAATCTCGCATAGGCTTTTGTCCAGAGTCTTTCAAATGTCAACTGTTTTGGGGTGTTGTTACATTGTTATGTGACCCACATATTACTTACTAATAAGTGGCACATTTAGATGTACCCATGAGCAGGTAAGATCTCCGATAGCTGTTAATTCAAAAGCAAACAAAACTTGAAAAGAGGATATACCCTCAACTCTAGAACTCTGGAGGGATGGACTAAGATTGAAATTGGTCTGACTCTCTCTCTCTCTCTCTCTCTCTCTCTCTCTCTCTCTCTCTCTCTCTCTCTCTCTCTCTCCCTCTCTCTTTCGAATTGAGGGTCCATTGTAGGATGTCAAACAAAAGGTTTTTATCAGAGGCTCTTAATGTAACCCCCTCCCCTCACTCTCTCGGCCACCAACTCGTTCTTCTCTTTTCTCATTCATTTATTCCACTGTGTGTGGAAATAGGCTGGGCAACAATTAATTTCAGAGTGAATTCAGGCAGGATCTATTACCCCTCTCTGCCTCTATTGCTCTAATGGAAATCTATTTCACTTCTCTTTTGTGTCCAATATAATTTAATGCCCATTTTATTAATGGCCTGAAATAATTACGGAAGGCTTTTGTGATTCTTGAGTATGTTTCATTTAATTGTGTAATAAATGTCTAATCAGAGCTCCCATCTGAAGCCATTATGGCATTAAAATTAACAATTACGCCACAAATGTCTTGGTGAATGCGTTGGGGTCTATAGAAATCGTTGCTGATAACAAGACACATATAAATCATTCATGAGAATTTTTTTCAGAGAAAAGCAGAGTGAGAGATAGGAGGATGGGAGGGAGAGAAAAGAAGTGGGGGAAGAAAAGAAGAGAAGAAAGAGGCTGAGTTTTCTTTATTCCATTGAAAAACGGGGATGGCCAAAAGATAGGGCATTTTAAAACTGTGTCACCCTCTCCAGTTCCTTTCTTCCTCTGTCTCTCTCTATCTCCCTTTAATTTGCCTTCCTCTTTATTTTTGAAGTGACAGATTTCACTTTGGGAATTCATTAACCGTTAACTTGGGCGATAAAATATCTATCAGGCCCTCTGCCCGGTTCCTTTTCTAAGCTGCGTGGCGCTCCGGTTCAGCGTTGTGGGTGACCGAAGGCAATTAAAGAGGCTTCACACTCACTCACTCTCCCAGTGTCACTTTCTCTATGAAGACTGGAAGGCTGCTCAACGTACCAGCAAGAATTGTTTTCTTAGTAGCCAAGTATACAAATTTCATGGTATGGGAAAACTCCATCTGCCACTAAAAACCCTCGTCAGTTCCTCTGTGTCATTTCCAAGCTAATATACTACAATTGGTTTTGGTGAATCTATTTTAATAGCATAAGGTTTTGGCCTTCTTTGTTCTCTATTACCATGATGCACACAGGGCCTCCCAGGGCAGTGGATTGTGCCCTGGTCCTAACCAGACTCTTTCAAGTGAAAGAGTCGAGGAAGTTACTTTGATGTAGCTGACCTGATCTCATAGTCAGTAATGAGGAGGTTGATTTTGTTCTCACTGGAACACTCCTTTTTGAATAGAGCAATCTTGGGTAAGTTTGTTGATATCGCCCATCTCTGTCACTCCCCCCTCTGAGCGAGGTAGACAGCGACTGCCACTATAGGAATTTAAATTATTCACCAAGCAATTAGTCATACCGCTCCGGCTTAGAATGAATATGATTGGGCGAAATGCTAGATTGAATCGCTCTTTGCGAGACCTAGCTGTAAGCTGGGTCTATGGGAGGACTAGCTTGCCTGGGTAAACAGATTGTTCTTGTTGTGATAATTTTCATTATAAACCTGTACAGTAATAGCTAAAGAGCTAAAATCACACGGTACTGTGCTTCGGGTGTTTCTTCCAGTTTTTCCTAGGCCAAGTCTCTTCTACTGGATAGGAAAACTATTTGTTGTGTGACTGTATTTGCCAGTTATAATGAATGCTTTACCTCTGTTTTGAGAAATAAGCTTTTTCGTTGTAAGTCACTGATGTTTCCATGATAACTCCTACAATACCCATAAGATTAGCTAGGTCCCGAATCGACTGAAATTTCAGAATTTGTGTGAACAAATAAATTGACATGTGCCTACAATTTCATAAAATGCACATACAATATTTTTTTTTAAGCGTGTGCTTGAGTTAGCTTATTCAGCAAGTTTATTGGCATAACTTGTTGTATTTACTTCCTTACATTGATTTATTTTGTTTTAATTAGCCTGATGTTTTGTTGAATAAAGATATATTTAGTTGAATCAGGCTTTTGATAAAGTATAATACATAGCGATTCATGGATAATCAGAGCTAACGGGCTATCCTGTCATCAATATGCTGACTTGAGCAGTGTTAGAAACTTCATACTCTTAGAGTAATAGACTTCGTAACAGCTGTCCAACGCCACATATCAGTACACACAAGTTAATACTTATATCACATGAAGCGCCTGATTTGAAGTGATCTGAGGGTTCGCTAACATCCTGGTGTCCTGATTCAAGAATGATGAAGTGTTAGCAGACACGAAAATCATTACACATCTGCACATGTACAGCAGTGTAGCTTGTTATTCTATATTATATGCAAAGTAGAGTTGTTTTAAGTGGTCAATTTACATTTGCAGTGTCTTCCAATTTCATTTTCCCCAAAAGGTATTATGTAAATTGCTTAGTTTAAAAAAAAGGTACTCATATTAAGTCTTAACCATCTTGTTGTTGTCACTCTCTTACTCAACCTATTTCTGTATTACCCCCATGTCAGATTTATGTCAAAACTCTGCTGTTCAACACTAGCCAAGACTGACATATTTCTCTTGGTAACACTCTACTTAAAAAAAACTGCTTATAACACATTCATGTAACCCCCAAAAACTAACTTTCAAAGCACATTCCCAAATAATAAGTCTTATGTTTGCTTCCACAATGTAACATGTCTAAAGATAAAACAAAAAAGAAGCATGAACTCCTGATGGATCTATGTCAGGAAGACCTGCCTGCCTCCTATAGCCACTGAGTGAGGAATGTAGCATAGGTTGAAGCCATATTCAGCTAAAACTATAAAACAATTGCCTTAACCAGCAAAGCTCTCATATACTACATTTCTCCTTGTTAGGGGTTCCTTTGTCCAAACAGATCTCCTCTCATTTAATTATCTATTTAACTGATGTGCAAATTAACCTTGGCATTTGCACAAAGACACTTATGTGTCACACCTCACACCTTTTTTCTTCTCTTCTTCCAACCAATTTAATTCCAAGCTCCAGATTTCATGGTCAATTTTATTTTGCTCACTTTCAAAGAGTCCATCATCAATTCTTCACAACTTTTCATGTCCCCTTTCTCTGCAGATTCACTGCGAAATTGCCTATTCAGATTGTTAAATAACTGTGACTGCTATAAATTTGCTGCAACACCCTGCGCTTTGAATATGCATTTGGATTGCTGACCTCCAGCAGCAATTAGTTTTAGTCTTTGTTTATCCTTTAGAGAAATCACATAGCTCTTTTCATTCTTTCTTTCACAGTATTTGTTTCATCCAAGTTAGAGGACACAGCTTCAGAAACAACTTGCACCCTCATACATCAGGAAGTCAACCCCTGCTTTGAGCCGACTGCACCTCTTGTTTCATTTGACATTTCTGTGTCAGTCTCACAGAAAATATTCCATCAACAAATCACAAATTGCAAGCACATTTTAAGAACTGATGGCAAGAGTTATGCGGTTCATGAAAATAAGTTCATGTGTTGGCAATGTTTTCAGAAGATCTACATCTCTAATGCCAAGGTCAAAAATCATACTGATCAAATCATAGGATATGAATGAATATATTCAGACTACCTCAACTATGTAACTATCACACAACCAAAGGCAAATAGAGCTATGAAATGTTAGCATTTACAAGGGAAAGCTGCATTGTTGGTTGGTCATTCTGAGTTAAAAATTGTAAATTATATATGTATCTTTTTTATTTTTAACTAATGCTGCTCCAAGTGCCACTACTACTGGAAGGAGTAATTAAAACAACACCTTAATGGCAACTGACACCAGTCACCACAATCTCAGTACTTTCCACTGTCTTCGTAGAGACCATGGGCTAAAATTGGAGACCAGTGCACATCGTCTCTTGGCAGAGAGGGTAAATGAGGGATCCCTAGACTCTAGGATTACCCTATTATTGAGAAGACGTTCCACTAAGCCTCCACCAGTGACACATATTCCTGTTCTATGGCCTATTCACTTTGAAATATGTCTTGTCAGGGAGGCTTACAGGAATCTACATAATCCTTTTTCATCACAATTAAAGATACCACTGAACAATAAAATTGCTTGCTCTCTGGTTTGTTTCATGTTGCTTTTGAGAAAAGGGGTAAGGAAAATACGGCTGAGCGTTGCTAAAGGTTGCAAAAGGTTGAAATGAATTTGGATTGTGTCTGAAAAGAGGAGAGTACATGATAACATACTGTAGCCTTCACCAGTTTATAGCTGTCTTGTGAAATAGGAGCACAAAGAGGGATGTTGTGTGATTGCAAAAAAAATCTCTACCTGCGTTCTGGACCAGATCCCCTTGACCCAGTTAATGCCCGCCTCCCCTCCATCTGTCTGCTCATTATCAAAGTAATCAACTGCTCCCAGCCTCAGCTCACTGTCAGATGTTGAAGGTTTACAAAATGAATGGATCATAAACAGATGTATTCAAAAGCAGCATTTCAGTCTGTTTAGGAAAGTTGTGTGTCTTTACATATAGCACAGGGAGGGAGGAGGTGGGACACAGTGTCAGGGGGAATGGTGCAGTATAGGAAATTTTCACTGAATTCCAGGTTGCCAAAATCCATAGCCTTTCAAAATCTTCACCTTTTATGTTTTTTTATGTGTGTATTTATTAATCCATGATCATTGGAATCATTTGGAAGTCACAGCCCCATTGCCTTTACACATCAAGATGTAGACTTATTATGAATTGGCTGAAACCTAAGAGTATCAAAAAGTTGTTGATGATAATGTTGGAAGTCACATTAAGGAGAGAATGGTAAATGTGGTCCAGGTGAGAATGGATAAGAGAATTTCTTTAATGCCTTCCTGCCTACCCGAAGACAATGCTTTTAAAAAGCTACGACAAACAGGACTTCAGATGCAAAACTGATTTAAGTATCCTAGCATGATTTTACAACCTGTGAGACACCATGCAGTGAATGCTAATGTGCATTTTCTTCACTCATAATGATAGAGCCACCACATTATCAGTAGGCAGCTAGCTCTGACAATTAGCCTTAGCATGAACAACATGTCAAATAAATAATTTGTTGGCTTCAGCTGTGAAAAATTATTTAGTCAGGACTTCACTGGATTCAGTACTAGCCTACAAAACAGAGCCAGCTGAATCCCTATTCAGTCACTATTAGTTACAAATTACATTTAACCTACTGTTGAGACAACATTGCTTATTCATTAAGTTCCTTCAAGCATTCTCGTTTCAAAGAGGTTATGACGCCACAAGTATAATTTGTGAAAAGTTTGGAAATATATAAAACTATACTATTAAATAGAATCACGTTGTATCTTCTTATAAACCTTATCATGTATGGTGACTGTTTTGTCAGATAAGAGTAGGGGCTACTATCCAACTGCACTCTAATACTAGGGAGGGAAGCATCATTTTTTTCTTCATCATCCATTTTTCCAGATCATATACTTGGTTGGTTGTTATGATATGGATTTTTACTATTATTTTTGATGTATTGTACCATTTTATTACAGTAGGCCTACATGTGATCCAATGTAATGTATATAGATTTACACCTTTACTGTTAACTCCTGGCAATGACCTTTGACATGACCTGTTTTCTGATTGGTTTAACTCCACTAAGGAGGCCATTTTGACTGTATTGTCCATTTTGGAAAAGATATTTAAGATTCACTGTCTCTTTGTCATGTAACCCTGATGAAGGCTTTCTGCTGAAATGTGTTGTTTTTTCTGTATCAATAAAGTTGTTTGTTTTAGAACATCCACTGGCCTCCAACAGCAGCTGAATCTGTCCTTCCTTTGTAGCTTTTTCTAGTTCATGCACCTGGGTGCAAGGTGAGGTAGCAACAGTTGTGTTTTTCCAGGTGACATGTCGACCTGGCCTCAAGTTTCACTGCTGTGATGACAACATGCAGCTTACCTCACCTCAACCCACCACCAGTCGCCCTGACACAAAGCACCGTAAAGAGCAAATGCTGGATGCTGAGAAACGTCCTCAAACTCAACTGCTGTGAATGTAAAATGTTTATAATTTGCCCCAAGATGCTCATTAACTTCAGCAGGGATTTCAACGTGCAATTAAAACTTTCACAGTACACAGTAAAAAATCTAGTAGAGATTTATAGCTTTTATCACTGGGGCTGTTCCTTTTTTTCTGACAGTGCGTGCACATCCTCCCAACTCTATAACATCAATATCATAAACAGCCTTAAAAGCCTTCTTTCAGCTCAGAAACGCTGGCCATCATGGTCACTCCATCTCCATTACTCTCATTTCCCCCTCATTTCTACAAAAAAAACTAAAGTTCATCTTCTCCACTGTCAGACTTGACCTGCAATAAAGTCCAGGTCAGATATGTCTCCAAAATGCATTCTAAAAGGCATTTGGAAAACCACCCTGTTAAAGGCTGTAAATAACACAATTTCTAAAACTGAATAGGGAAAATATAGCAAAGGTTATGAGAAAAGCTAATGAATGATTTCCAATAATCCCATGGCTTATCAATTCATTGCATGCGTAATGGGACACGGCCTCATAATGTTGATGTTTCTAGATCCTGATTTGTAGACCATTTTGGACACTTCCATAGACTACATGTAGCTAAATACTAGCTGTCATTAAAAGAGGTGCTGCTGAATTGATTCACATACACAAACACATAGACACACAAACACACACACACACACGCACGCACGCACGCACGCACGCACGCACGCACACACACACACACACACTAACGAAAACGTACACTCTTCCCTCTCCTGTTCCAACAAGTCTTCTCATCAAGTCTGTGCAGTGAAACTATGCAACAACAACAAATAGGCCTAGGGCAAGGGACACAATTACGTATCTAAATGAGACATTTGTTATCTGTGAGATGGTTGCAAGATGTAGCGGCCAGGCCGGTGGATTTCTGCAGAGGGCGATTCATGTGGCACAGAGGGAGAGGCGAAACCTCGATAAACCACGACACCGCTTCTGATCAAGTGAACTACAGTTGATACTAACAACACTGCAGTAGGTTATCAGTTTACACAGTTTATAAGCCATTATTTACTTATTACACAGACTGTAATGACCCATAAATTGTGAGGCCTACTTTTATCACATTACAATCTGGCCAGTTAATCAAGGCAGCAACCTTTCAACATATCTGCAGAGCAAGCTAGCGGTTCATTTGGGCTGTAATTGTTTGCATTGCCAACGTTGTGCAAGAGGAAAAAAAAGGATTATTACCAAATCTCACAACATTTCTAATATATCAGTTTTAAAAAACACAGATATCACAGGTTAACTGGCCACAAATGAAAGACGAAAAGGATTAAGGTCATTACAGCGTGTAGTGACATTATGTGTGTGATGCAATGAATTAACGGCCATAAAATGACTTGTTTTAGCCTTCAAATCCACCAGATTCTTCAACAGACAGCAATTTAGTTTAAATTAGAATAATTTTTCTTCTTTATGAAAACACAAACAAAAAACATTCAAACCATGTATTTTTAGATTTCCAGTAATCCAAATCAAAACATTTCTTGCTATCTAAGAATCAATAACATTTTTAATGAGAGAGAGACTGGGCATAAAGAGAGACTCTTTGCCATCTCCTATTGCCATTTGCTGCTGCAATGACCTAATTTCCCCATGGCGATCATTAAGGTTTAATCTTTTTTTATCTTGTTTTTACCCATGTCCAGATCCTGTGTCTCTTTGTGACCATTGAAACTCAACAAATAAGGTTATTATTTGTTAGAGAAAGGGGCTTGTGACCAGAAAGTTGCAGAATCAAATTCTTCGGACCAACTGAGAAAATCTGAGAGGGCGCAGAGATAGAGACACACGCTTCAACCAGCTCAAATGCGGTTACAACATTGTGTCACAAAACACAAATTTGTTTAATCATTTTGATAATTTGTTCAATTTTAGCTTGAAAGAGAGACGATATTGATTAGTGTGAAGGTAGTTCTCCAAAGTCATATTGCACTGGCAGGCGAAATGTGGTCTACACGAACACGTCATTTCAACGCATTTAATGTTTCATATAAAATGTCATAAATATGGAACTATAGGCTGTGTACTGCCAACAAGAAGCTTACAAGACATCGTAATGGGAGCACTTCTATACATTAATGTAAAATAAGAAATTGCGCTTACTGCTGTAACGCGCATGCGCAAGTAAGGTACAGCTTCGACTACTGTGAAGGTAGAACGTGCACCAGGACGTGGAGCGAGGTGAACGAGCTGCCGAAATAAACACGAAGCTTCACGCCAACTACATACTTTGTATACATACTGTATTATAAATGTGTATAAATGTGTATACATACTCATCTGTAGTAACTATTTCTTGCTATGCTGGCTACAACGAAGTCCGTGTTTTCGGACCGTCCTCACAGCGAGTCAACTGGCAACCAACCGCAAAAGTGTCTTAAAATGTAGTGAATGTGTTACATTCCTCTTCTATAGTTACTTTGGTCCAGCGTCATGATTCAGTGTTGATGTATCACAGCTTCAGTAAAGCTGCGTTGGTGGTATACTGGTGAGCATCCAAGCAGTTGACCTGGGTTCAATTCCCCCGGCCAACATAGATTTTTTTCCCCAGAGAGGTGACTAAAAAACTAACTTTAGCCTGTATAGTTATAGTATTACTGTAGCAGAGTGCTGTAGTATACAATGTTCACATTTAGACCATATTTCACCGTGTAATATCCTGGTGAAATATGGTCTAAATGTGAACGTTCAATCAACGTCATCAAATAGTCAGTGAGAAAACTCACTTTTGAACCTGTTTTGAACATCTCTTCACCAGTGACCGTAGCCATTAAACGTCTTTTCAACGGAAAAATGCTCACTGGGATGCAATATATTACAAGACGATGTGCTTTTCAGTGATTTCCGAACAACTACAATAAGAGGTGATAGTTACATGCTTCATAGCTGTAATCTACTTTGTAAGTAATGTAATGATGTGCTTTCTATGACTGTACTTTGGATGTACTGTAGACAACACCCCTAATATTTTAGCTGCAGGGTTTGGAATAGAAATATGCAGAGGTGGAGCCTCTTTGCAAGTTTTGCAAGTCACAAGTTAAGTCTCAATCTTAACAACTGAAGTCCCAAATAAAGATAAGCAAGTCTTAAGTCAAGACCAAAGTCATGATGTGCATGTTTGCTGACAATATAATGGTCAGTATCAATCAAAGTAAAATACCTTGGAAATGCAGGGACGGTCATGAGAAAGACATCACTGGACAGCCTCTCAATTAACCGTCTTGTTATTTTAATTATTATTGGATATTATTGGTTGTCCATCACTAATAATATTCAGAGCCAGTCCTATAAAGAAAGTTGGGCAAAAGCTGCATGAGGAAATCATTTTTCTACTATTTTGAAATTATAGCAGGCTAATTACTGAACTCCATGTTCACATCACAGATGAGATAACCAATATTATTTTCCCACTTTCGCCAAAATTACAGTGTGTATGTGTGTGTGTGCGTACGTGTGTGTGTGTGTGTGTCAGTCAGCCTGTCACACAGACCTTGTTGCCTACAGTGCAAAGGTAGATCCGGGTGTCCTCTTAAGAACAGCAGGTGAGTTTGTCATCCACTAATGACAGATAAACATAACTGACTGATTGATCACTGACTGTGTAAACACTAGGATCACCAATTTCTTTTGCTAGTTGTAGTTATCAGCTCAAATGAGAATGAATTAGCCTCAAATGATATTTACTGCAGCTCGCGCTGCCAGTTAGCATTCGCTAATGTTAACCTCAGTCGGGACATAATACAAATATGATGTAACAAGCAAAGATAAGATGATTTTTGTTTCATATCGCCAAAATGAACAGTGCTCTGATCATGTTTCATCATCTTAACATTTTATTATTTTCTCACTCTCTTACTGTTGTGTCAAGACCAAGCATGAGTGGGCACCACAGTGTTGGGGGCTCATTTAATTTCATAGCTAATGATAGGTACTTAACTAGCTGCTCAGTCTTACCTTTCTTTATGGCACTTCCATATTCTTTATGGAAGTTTGAAGTTGTAGCATTTCCATCTGTAATCTTCGACCTACAGGTCTTGCAAATTGCAATTTGTTTTTGTTGATGACAGCGTAGTCCTTGAAAGCAAAGCTAATTATCTTCAGAAACATGTCTCCCAACTACCAAAACTTAACTGTCTCTGCAGCTGGGTGGTGTCTAGAAGGGATACAGAAGATTTCAGTAAGTAATCTCTGTTCACGCTGTATTCTGAATGGCTGCTGATGGCTTTGGCTCAAAGTAGAAGTGGAACTGAAACTGAAAAAGCAGCGCTCTACTTTCTGATCTGCCGGGCAAAGAGAGACTATCAACACAGGTGTCAAGGTGTCACAGGCATCACGTCCGAAGTAAGTTACGAATCAGAGGTGTTCAAATCAAAGTTGAGTCTTAAGTCCTCTAATTTGTGACTTAGGTGTTACTTGTAGAGTTTCAACATCGATAAATCATTATCACGTTAATGTTGAGACATTAGCATCATGACTTCAAGCCATCAAGACCATCGGTGAAGACTGGCAGCCTCTAGCGGCCTCTAGACTGCATTTTTGATGCACATCACCAGGTTGAATTTCATGGAGCTAACTGCAGATGATAAAAATACACCTGTCTTATTAGCCTATTTCAGAAGTTTGGGCTGAAACAGAGAAGAGCATTCCATCCCCTAGTTGCGACCCGTAGATTCAACTTATTTGCCCCAATGAAAATCTGGTGTCACTGGTGGGAAATCTCCACCCACAGTAAGTGATGAATCAAAGCCTATGACTGAAATATAAAACTGTCTCCTAAACAGCAAAGCGTCCAGAGAAAGATGGACTCAACAACGACTGAACCTGCCGCCAAAAGAAAAAATTAGAGAAAAATACATTCAGGTCCAAAGAAAATTTACTGATGTGATTTCACATGATTAATTTACATGACGTCATTACATGACTTTTGGGTAATGAAGTCCTTCAAACTTTCAGAAATTATCTCTCGCTGGGGCCGCCAAAATGCAAAGTTGAGTAGTGCAGCTTAAAATTGAAAATTATATAGTGATGTTTAAAAACACTTTTGTCAAACACGTCTTTCAATCCACTTCAAAAAATCGCCCTACTTCTGATATTATTCTAGTTATTCTATCTCTAGCTGGCTTGATGCAGTTTAAGAAAGCAAACACAAGTAGCTAATCCCAAGGATTTTCTCTATGTAACACTACCCACAATTCATTGGAAGCATCAAGCACATAGAATAAAGCAACTCCTCTTTGTTTTTATCATGAAATCTTGCAAATAAAATGGCAAACTTTTACTATCGAAGGACATTGTACAAACATCGCACATCCTTTGCTCTACAAAATTATGTGGCAGTACTGTGCTAGTTGTGATTTTTTAAATATTTATATTTAAATTGTAACTTGACAACATGTGTGCGTCTATCAGGTATTTTACAATGACTTGAACATGACTGACTCAGTCAATCAGAGCTGAGGGCCATTACTATCCGTTTTACAATTAGGGTTAAACCAATAACCTTTCTTGGTTGACTGTTTGATGCCCCAAATGGATCTCTATTGTTTTGCTCCATAATGATGTTATAGCAATATCTATGACATAAAGTTTTGATCATATCAAAGAAATAACAATCATTTGTTTACTTCTTTCAGTTGTGAACAGGGGGAGACACGAAGACAGCTTTGATATGCATTGTTTATTTAACACACTAACCTCAGAGCCAACCAGAATGAACTGATGACTTTTGACCTTGATAAAGGGACGCCGAACCCCTAAGGTCTCATAAGCTTGGTGTTGATGGGTCAGAGAGAGAGTTAGCTTAGCATATAATTAATGCTTAATAACCCCTGGTTGTTTGTCAACACTTTTCCCACTGTCTTTTTCCATGCCTTATAATCTTCAGAGTGCCTGCAGGCACAGCATTCTCTGATAGCATCTTAAGCCTCTTGTTCCAATACCCTGGTCTGGCAGTAACAACACTGGCCAGTCACTCATTTACAAGCAGAGATAAATGCACAGTCCTTAATCTGTCTCCAGTTAGGTCTCCAACAACACAGCACAGCACAGGCCCACGCCTTTAGCCCCTCCTCAGGCTTAGCTCCTCCATCAACTCTGGTGTTGCCATGTAGGCCACCTCTGCTGTCACCTCCGTCACCTGCCACACAGGTGCAGTGATAAACACACAACCATGAGAACGTCTCCCATTATTAAGGATGAACTGAAAGTGTTTATGAGTTTTTTATGTCTGCCCAATATTTCTCCTCTGTTCATTTTAGACTTAAATTAGTTGATTCAACAGGAACAATATAGTGTGCACTGGAGTTAATAGCTGTACTTTTTATTTTACCCACATCAGTAATAATCTGAAAACTACCATACACTTCCTACGTTCTTAGAAGCTCATGTGGCTTGCCATTAAAGGTATCTTGCCACAAATTATATCACAGCTGTGCAATAGGAAATTACCTGCTGTGGATAAAGTAAAACAGAAGTCCAATGAAGGAAATGAGGCAAAAAAAATACATGACCTGTGTAAGAAAATGTGCATGTGTTCAGTAAAATACATAAATGCATTACATACTACTCCACATCAAAAAGGGAATCTTAAACATCTGGATTAATCACCCTCTGCTATCATCGATACTTCATAAAAAAAATGTATTTGATATTAATGAGAGTCACACACAATGGCCTTAGCAAAAAATGATGTGAGACCTCATCCGGAATCGGTCCAATGTTTTCGTGCTGGAGGTTTTACTTTGTCAAATGTGTCTAATCAAAAAGGAGCGCTATCTTTATCGATTAATTATTGGCACAATTTGATTTCCATATGTTCATCATATCTCGGAAACACACAAAATGTAATAAAATTGTTCCTGTGGAGGGCTGTGGATTTTCAAGATCACCCAGTTCTGTTCAGTCCTTCCTGAGCTAAAAGAAAACTGTCAAGCAAGGACAACAAAATCACTGTCACTGCCATATAATTATTGAGAAAGAAAGAAATAATTAAATGTGTGAGTCACTTACACAAGCTCATTAAAGCTTATGCTATCCACTCTATTTTCTTTTTGGTTTGAATGAGACAAAAGGAGGACAATATCCCATTAAATGCTGTTTCCACATCCCATTCATTTGAATTGGTACTGAAGTGTCAGTGTTTTTCTCTGGATTAAAGTCTGATAGCACTCGAAGGAAGAATGATTCCCCCTTTGAAGACTTGTGAATACACACAACGAAAGACAGACTGTGAGAGGCAGAGAGAAACAGAGAGAGGCAGAGAGAGAGAGAGAAAGAGACGAGAGGCAAACATAATGTAAGAATGCTTCTAATGCACTGTCTGTAGAGGGTGAATTAGGAGGCAAATAGTGTGATTATTGTGTGATGTGGTGGTGGTAGTGGCTGCGATGGTGGGATCTTGCCAGCCCCAGGATGCAGATAGAAACCACCAGGGGTACAGGAGGGGAGCAGGCAATTGTGATTTATGGGTAGCAGCGGGCTGATAAGGCAGCTCCCTTCATTTAATGCCTTATCGCCTGCGTTAAAGAAAGGCCACAATTTGCAGCATTCTTAAAAGCCCCAGATGTGACTAATCTCTGCAACCTTCCAGACAATCTGTCTCAGGAAAAACTATAGATCACTCACTTGTCTTACTGATCTAGGCCTCTTCTCCCTTTAGCATAGCCACAGAGGATGAGGGAAACGG
>OMOV01090541.1:0-13922 GCA_900312565.1 Beryx splendens
CCTGTCTTACCCCTCACCTGCCTCGCCTGCCTCACCTGCCTCACCTGTCTCACCCCTCACCTGCCTCGCCTGCTTCATCTGCCTCGCCTGCCTCACCCCTCACCTGCCTCCCTTCTGACTTCTAATTCACTTCAGTTACCTGCATGCTCCTGTGCTGAGAGTCCTCCTACAACTAAATCCCCATTACTCACAACTTTCCATCCTCACCGTGGTTTAAGAGGGAGCAGAAATTACTCTTTGGACATTTTGGTCACAGATTGGCTCTTTGCTTGAGTTTCCTTCCAAATCTAGTTACATGGACGGCTCTTTTCTGGGGTTTTTAGGTTTTTTTGACAGCGGTAATTAAATTTGCCTGCCTGTCGGTGAGAACGATTCAGCTGCCAAGTCATCTCCAGGCCGGCTAATACTTTGACAGAGTTGAGCCTCTGTGCATGAAGGTGGGCAAGAAAAACACATTATTCAGATAGAGAGGACGGCCTCCTCCAATGCCCAGGAGAAGAAAACACACACTTTAGTGGCCCTTGATGAATTTTCCAATTTCATTTATATGCTAATTTGAATTTGATGGCGGTCTTGGGGCTTCTTTCATTAACTAGCAGGTTGGAGGCTCGTGTTCGTCTTCTATTCGTTCTCCTGACTGTTTCGGTACGGCCCGGCTCATCCCAACATCAGAGCTATGGCCAATTTGCTAAACCGATACTAATACACAGCCTGCTGTCTCTGGGTACACATGCAGCCATGCAGCAAAGATAGTCTATTACTCTCTCTTGATGAAAACCAGCAAGGTTCTTCCCGCCATTTCCATAGCCCACTCTAAATCATTTGCCAACCGCTGATCCAATTTCATTATGGTATTGATCAAGGAATTATGATGGAATATTCATTCGTGTCGTGACGCTTAAGAGGAAGAGAAATTCAGGAAAAGAAGCAGAAAAAAGAGAAGAGCGAGAGATGGAAGGCAGTAAAAGACAAAGACGGAGACAGGGTACACGTCAAGACGCAGCTTAATGCTCCTTGCCGAGAGTCATCTGAGACTGTGTCTCATCATGTTATTGATTCCTAATAGCAGCTGACGCTGGATGGTATTTCATGGGCATTTGCCCTGTTGAATGTCAGCAGCGTCAGAGTTCAGGGCCTCTGACTGAGAACAGGACAGAGAAATACTGAAAGAAGAGAGGAGAGCTGACAGGGGCAAGAACAGAGAAAAACATGTCCAGATTCATCCAGCGTTTGACATTATCCTGTTGTTCTTTACACGTGTTTATGACTAACTGCCTGTGATTGGTGCAACTGTGATTGCTGAATGCTAAGTGCTGCACTTAGAAGCTGCTCTGAATGAAAGCTAAAATGTCATGCATGGAGCGAGGCATATAGTTGTACTATTGTGTTACACTGTAATGCGTGTTCACATCATATCAGAAGAAGCGCAGGATGACAACACAATGGAACAGCTACAGCCAAAATATTTACTTGCTCAAGAGCACTTCAGTGGTAGTTGTTAGGGGAGGCGAGAGTGTTACTCATACACTGCAGGTCAGAGGATTTGAACCGGCATCCTTGCAGTCAAACGGCTACATCTGTTGTATTCAAACAGCATGAAGGAGCATGGCATGCTTAAATTCATCCTGGTTTAAATTTATTAGTGAAGCTTTCCTTCTGGACAAAAGCACTGCAGCTAAATTAAACTTGTATGAATCTGAATAAAAATAAAACTTGGATCCAAACAGAAATCAAGCAGCAGCAGGAAGCGTACAGTAGTTCCTTCATGGCAGTTTAGTTTTTGCTTCTGGGATCGTTGCCAGGTTTGTTATCATGTGGGCAACGGCTCTCTATCTTACACATTTGGTATTCAAAAACCTGAGGTGAGACTTGCGGCGAGCCTGATTTCAGCCTGTTCAGGAGAGACGCGCATATGGTGTTTTCATATTTGAGGCAATTTGAGCCCCTGTCAATTTTAATCAAGCGTGCCTCGAGCGAGTTCATATTCACTGCCTGGTGATGAAATGGGGCAGATGCTAGATAGACATTATTACCAGGGAAATAAACTGACCTAAACACCAGATAATGTCAGTTATTAGGGTACTCTAAGCCGAAATGAGGGAATGAGTCATGAATAAGCATCAGCTGGTAATTTGCTCGGCCGTGCGCTTGTTCTGATTGTCATAACACTGTCATCTATCCATCCATCCATCCATCCATCCATCCATCCATCCATCCATCCATCCATCCATCCATCCATCTATCTATCTGTGTGCAGAGGAAATGCCTGAGCCTGGTATTCCAGAGTGACTCAGTGGAGCAATCAGGAGCAGAAGCCATAAAAACCTGCTGGACTGTCCAAAGAGCACCTGGAGAGAAACAAACTGACTCACAGCCTTCTAAACTCTGTCGCCAAAGACTCACACACACACACACACACACGCTCAGGGAGTTGTAAACTTCATGGCCAAAGAACCTCTCACACACACACACACACACACACTAATGCAGCACCTTTTAAACATCAGGGCCAAAGATATAAATGTCAAGAATGGCCACCGCATAACAGTAATGCTGGTTTGGACTTTAATGAGAAACAGAAAAGAGGAGAGGAGAGAAAATGGGGGGGGGGGGAGAGAGAAGAAGAAAAGAGTAGAGTTAGGATAGAAGATGAGGGTAGAAAGGCAAGAGAGGAACATTAGGGAGTGAAGTTTAGAAGAAGGAAGGAAGCGCAGGAGAGGAGATGAGGAGAGGGAAATGGGAGGATGAGAGGCAAGTGTAAGAAGAACAGAGGAGACAGGAGAAGAGGAGACAAGAGGAGGTAAGTGGAGAGGAGGAAAGAAGAGGAGAAGAAGAAATGACATGAGAAGAGGCCTGGAGATAATTCTGCTAGAGTGCTGTGGAAAGTCTTGGTGCTGTAACAGCTCAATACGTCATTTACCCCTTCAGTCTCCTTGAGTTCATCAAGTGCAAACACACACACACGCACACACACGCACACACACACACGCAAACACACGCACACGCTCGCACAGAGGATTTATAGGGCGTTTTTCGTGTGTTGTTGAATAATTTAGCCATTATCCTGGAAGATGAAGTTGGTGTAGCAGCAGTATGCTAATACGTGCGACAGAAGTGTGTGTTTAATTGCGTGTACAATCAATTGTGGCCTTCCTCCTCCTTCCATTGATCATGTAGGGGACAATATGTTTTACAAATGCCTATTCAGGCCACAAATGGGTATTGTAAACATGGGTGTTAAATGATGTATTTAGGCAGCTTTTCACATTCCACTTAGTCTCCTGTACACAGTATCTATTCTGGACTCGCTCTCTTTGTTGTGGACCAGGATGTGTGTCTGCAGGACTCATTACACATGGCTACCGCCTCCTCACAGGTTTTCTCTCCGCCTAAATTTCCCAGGCAGCAACAACCTTGGCTATAACAATAAACGCTCTTGTGAACTTTAATTTGGGAGAGAGACCTTAAGTCAGACAGATAGACAGAGATTGAAGAACGGCTATTTTAAGCAAGTGCAACTTGAGATTCAGATGTTCAAGGAGAGCAAAATACCCTCGAGGAAGATATGGAAGGGGTTTCTGAGCAGGTGAAAAAAGATCTAAATGTGTGTTAAACCCACAGTGTATTCTAGCTTTATCTTACTAAACTTTCAAGTAATTCATCATTAATAAATCTTTCTCATAAGTTCACAGCTCATCAGTGATGAATCGTAAGGGTAAAACTATGGGCCGAGTGATTTATACTATGACTGAACTCTTTGAATAGGTTTAAAAAATTCATATATTGCAGACATTAAGTGGATATAGTGTAATAGGTGTCCTACATGATCCAGTGATCCACTGCAGAGGAAGACAGCAGTCTCTTTAACACATCAGGGTTTAGACACACTCTATATTGAGGTACAGATTAAGCCATCTGAAGCAGCTATACTCCATCTCCACCTCACTATGCGGGTACAAGGGAGAAGTTTGAAATGAGGGTTCGTTCCGTATGGGTTTTGAAGGCCGATGCAGATACCAATACTGATATTTTTGGATTGAATGTTTCTGTAGTCGATATTTTGTGCCAATATTTCTACACTGCACAATTTTATGAGCCAAAAAATTAGAAGGATCCAGTGTTTCCTCCAGAATTTTATTCCTGTCAGGGTGGAAAAGGCTCTGAAACAGCATTTAGACCATCATGGGACAGTAAACCTCTCCGCTGAAACCCATACTGAGTTTTAGGTGGGACAGCAGCTCCTTAAGGGTGAGTAAAATCCTCCCACAGCACACCGGAATGATTTCTCCGGTGAAACATCTGATCTGAACAAAGTATATCCCTGCATAATTGTGATGAATCTGACCAAAACAGCGCATTAAAATTAGGATTAGACTCATTTATCGATTTGGACTGGCTGCGGTTACGGAGGCGCCTCCATCATATTGGAGGAAGATGACATGACAGGTCGATATCAGCGTGATGTATCAGAAAATCAATGCATCCAAGAGGAAAGCTTGGAATTTAATAGTAATTTAGGCTAAAATACACTTCAAATGCTCTGTAACACCAAAAAAACACACACACACAAAAATGCTCAATCTGAATTTTGGAGTTATGACTCATATTGTCTTCTTTTGGGAATATACAGTAAGTGGCTTGACTTTACATTGTGATAGAGAAAGGATTTTACTAGAAAGGTAAGCAGTGAGATGCTGATTGTGGTTGATCAGACAGATAAACCAAAACGTCCCTCCGAAATGAAGCTACAAATGAGCTCCTGTGCTGCGACAAAGTGTTCACTACCTGTTTGATTTCTTGCATTTCTCTGTCGAATTTGGTCATTTCTCTATACGGGTTGTGGTACTTTATAGGGAGAGAGAGTGATAGAAAAAAAGATACCACGCTTTGGTGCTTTTGTCATTTGTTTGGTGGTGATCAAACATATTGTCATCTTCAGGTGTGACAGAGGAACGCCTCCCTCCCCCAAATTCAATTAAAAGAATAATTAGGGCAAGCTGTTTCAATACTTTACTTTTTACTTTTTTGCAAATCTGACTAACTTTGGCCCTTATACCAGCAGAGTGTCAGTAAACAAGTTGTTTTCATGCCCGCTCCCATCAATACATCTTAATAAGATTTCAGGGAGTAAGGCGTTTTCTTGCTTCAGAGTGATGCAGCACCGTGTGAACTACCTTTGTCACTTATGGATGGCACTTGAGTCCGGCTCAGGGAGAAATTAAATTATCACCCCTCCATCACTACATGTGGAAACACAGAGGCTGCACTCTCACTGTGCGTGCTGTCCCTTAATTTCACTATGGAAAGTCAATGAAGAAACTGGACAGAAAAAAAAAGAAACTGCTAAAAGTGTCCCCTCTGCTCACAACACTGTATATCTTATAAGCAGCATTTACTGCAGGGCTCCTTCTGTCACTTTTTGCACACAATGTACTTTTATTGTTTAGTACTGTACCTCTTTCTGCAGTGTTTATGTGTGATAGCTATAGTGACAACATGAATAACCGTCTTTGTGGCCTTGTGGTTAGTATCTGCTCTGAACGCGCGAGGCAGGTCTCTTGCACTATACTAACTTTAGATAGAGAGTATCAGCAGACATTTCAGAAGGGAAAGTGTTTCCAAGTTGTGAGATGAGTAAGCTGACACTGCAGGTGTTTATGGGTGCTCCAAATGGTGTTTCACATCACTCAGACACTTGTTTTATTGCCCTCCCTATGAAATGATGACATCTCAGGTGGCGTCTCAGTCATCACTGGTCTGATTTGACGAAACCTGAAGGGATGATGCAGCTCGGCACTGTGTTCCCGCATTTGAAAATTACACTGACTGATTTGATGGGAGCGCTATATTCAAAGGGCAAATCTCAAACTTTGGTAGTCCATAACAGCTACATGCCAGACTTTGTTTAAAAAGTTTGCACTGATTGACCTGATGGGGGCGCTATAATTAGCCCTAACTCCTACACCATAAATTCAGTCAAGAGGACACGTGATACATAACCTTACAAACGACACTGACTGGCTTAATGAGGTGAAGATTTTGAACGCAAATGTGATATATCAGATGCCACTCACGTTCTGGCTTAAAAAAAACAAAAAACAAATACTGTTAATAAATTTAAATGATTATCCCGAGCAAAGACAGCATCATGCATGGGGGACGACATGATTTGTGTTGTTTAAATACGAGACCATGTTTCGAAACATTTCTGTTGAGTGTCACGGTGCAGCGTTTATTCGTCATTTCTCACAACGCTCTATTTTAACACACGAGACATTGACAAGCGCATTCCTTCAAAATGAAAGTCCGGTTGCAGTTTCTCATAAATATACGTGCTTTCATATTTGACTAAGAATAGTAAGGTGACACCGTTGTTTGGAGTGGTGACAAAGAGTAATGTGCTGTCCCAGTAAAGGGGGAACAGATACTGTATAGGCCGACATAGTTTCAAAGGCAGAACCCGGGGGAATTACATGCTTCAGTCACCATATGCTCCACACTGAGCCCCCGCACTCAAACCCAACTGGAACCCAGGGAGGAGGGACAGGCTGCGTCCATAGAGTCTGATGATGATGATGATGATGATGATGAAGAAGAAGATGATGATGATGATGACGAAGATGCCAAAAGCCCAGAAAAACTATAAGAATGACTGAGGTACACAAGACTCCTCAAATCTAAACTAACTTTATTCAAACTTTAGGATTTATGACTTGGATATAGACAAGAAACCATGAGGTCAAGAAGAAGTCTGAGATTTGGAGACTTTTAAAGTGAATGTTAAGGAATTATACAAGGTTATAGTTTTAAGAAAGACCTTCAGGACGTGTGAAAAGTGTTTTTTTAATGAGAAATTAGGCTGCGTTATCAGTCAATGGGGTTTCACTGACTGATAATGCATTTCATCCTAAATTGGAGGAAGACAATCCATTTAGTGCGATAAGCTGTAGCAAGAGTAAAAGAAACTGCGGTGGAAACGTTCTGGATGTCTTGGCTTTGTGATATCCTGAGAAAGCTGAGAAAATTGTATTTTTAGAGCCCTTTAAAAATGGAGGTGAGGGTGAGAGGGAGGTAGAGTGCTTTCTCTGGTGTGTGAGCGTCATCTGCTGGCCCTGGATGTGTCGGCACATCCACAGCCAAGGAGGTGCTGAATACTAAATATATCTACATTCATGGATGTAGTTTAGTTTGGCAGAGTCACCAGACTCGAGGGGCAATAGTCCTAACTGTTTTAGGCAAATAAGCTAGAGAGTGCACACGTCTCATGGCAAAAATTAAATACTTGTGGTCTTTATTTTATTTCTGTCCAACCGATTAATTAGCAGATTGAGGCATCTGTGGGCGAGAGTGATTATTAGAAAACCTATTAGGCTATTGATCGGTCCAAATAGTTTGTGTATGCTCACCACATGGCTGCCAATATCAACCACCAAGACACAGCTATTGAACTGAATTTAAACTGAATTTGAATTGAATTATATTTATTCACACAAATAAAATAGCAAGGAATAAATACAACATGCAACTTAACACAATATTGTGCAGGTGAGAAAAGAAACCTAGAGGGGCTTATTTCGCCTAATTACCAAAAAAATGTACAATGCACAACAATATATGATAACAACTACAACAGTGAAACTGTTAACCTTGCAAATGATATCATTAATTTAAACAAATTTCCACATATTTACTTGTTTCTAATTTGAAAGAAAAACGTTCTGTGCATTTCTAGGCATTAAGGCACAAACCAGTGGGTGATCTCAAAATAAACAATATTCAAGTTTACTTATGCTGAATTAAGTTGTTGTTTTTTGTTTTTTTTTAAATCTCCTGTTATTCCTGTTCTAATCTTTTTTATTTTATGGTTTTACAGAATACTGTGTTTTAGGGTGTTGTGCCCTCAAAAGTCACCAAAATGACTATTTAAGAGCAGCACCCCCATAGTTTTGATATTTACAGCTGTTTATGCATTGTTTAAATATGTAATAATGTATTTAGGCCCACTGCTTGGTCTAAAACCGGGCTATACATTGCCAAAAAGATCCTGGGCTTTATGAGAGAGCTAAAGCATAGACATGACACAGGAGTCACATCTAGTGCTCAGTGTGTAGAGTGTAACTGCAGTCTGGTCAAGCAGGAAGCAGCATGCTCAGTCTGGTTCTCCTTTCTGTGAGCAGCAATAAAACATCAGGCTGAACGTTTTGCCTTCAAAACAAAAGCGCGGTATTAGATAACGTCCTAATTTCCACTACTAGGGGATAGTCAGCAGCCCAGAGCAAAAAGTGTGTCCTGGAAAATTGCATATTAGGTCAAACAGGTTAGTAAACATTACTCCTTTGTAGCTCCCATGAAAGTCAACCCATTTAAGATTATTCAAGCAAACCATCTAAGGCCACTGCCAAGATATAGCCTATTATATCACTAAGCTGAAATGTGGTCTGTCCAAATCAAAATCAGAATCACTTTAATTTGCCAAGCACATGATAATGTTTACCTTGTCACCTAGCATTTTAAAGTATTTGTGCATGTAAAGCTGTCAATCATTTGTGGACCAACCAAGTGTTATTAGGCAAGATGAGAACATAAACACAGCCGTGTGATTTGAATGTTGCTGGTGCAGGCCTCTCTCAACTTGAAACAAGTATGGGTGTTGTAACTCAAATACAAAATAAATACACTTGGTCATTTTATAATGTTTTTATTCACCGCTGTGGTTACATTTTCAGATAAAATTTGAGTATGAAACTAAGAAAATGTGATCTAGATCTGCAGAAGTTCCCTATTGAATCTTTAAAACATCTCTAACTTAAGTATGATTATTTTGTCTCCATTATCATGTTTGGGTGTTTTATGCAGTGCTGTTTGCAGTCCTATCCTAATAAAAGGATTCTGATTCTGATTTACATGCCCTGTTGGTATAGACCAATAGGATTACAAATATATTTTGTAATGGAAACGCTTTTTATATTTTAGCTTTTTTTATTGCAAAATTTCAAAAATTACAAACATTTATACAAAAGTAGTAAACACTAAACATTAGTAAGCTTTGCTGTAGTAGAAGTAGAATTAAACATAAAGGATAGAGGAAAAAACAAGATAAATATTTAAAAAAATAATATATATGTATATATGGGTTTTTTTCTAAATGATTTCTAATAATATTTCAAAGCTCCTTTAAAGAGTTATAAACATATAAACATATAAACATTTTTCTGGCAGACTTTTATCATGAAAAAAAAAACACAACCCGGAAGTGCTCGTGTTGCTAGTGGGTTGGTCTTCCGGTGCAGCAGGGCTCCCTGTTTGATTCCTGTCAAAATGGCTCGTCAATTACCATTTCAGTTTTCAATATTTTATACCGTTTCGTTCCTCTTATGTACGGATTTGGTATGTTGTAACAACGGAAGGAGGGTAAGTGTGAATGTCTTTAATTCCGCCGCTACAGTTGCGTGCAGCGGGGCGGAAGCTGCACCTGCTAAGCAGCGGCTAATTAACGTTAGCTAACAGTTCGACAATATGAACGGCTGACCAGCTAACTTAACGGCTAGCCTTCATTCCTTGTCCCAGGTTGGCGATGCTCTGGACACTGAATTCGGTGGTTTCTCGGTGCCTCTTGAGCATTCATTTGAAGTCGGTGAGGAAGTTTTCTGTACATTGCTTGTTATTGTTTGTGGTAACGGTATCCATTAAGTTAGCTATTAGCATTGCTAAAGCTGGCAGGCTAGACGCTAGCACCGATACGTGCCGTGCTCTTGTATGGAGAGAACCATACACCAAACTCTATTAACAAATCTGGCAGTTTAAATTCCTTTTTATTGGCAAATGTGCGTCTGGTAGAACATAACTGTTAGCGTAAAACCTTATCGGAATATTTAGGCTCTTCTGTTACAGGCCTACTCGGCATATATATTATCAACGTTGGGAAACGGTAGACGATTGGGGGAGTAACAGACGAATTAATTCTAATAATTAAGAAAGTAAGTGCTGCTTGTTGTATTTGATATATGCCCAATTGAAAAGTGGCCCCTAAATATGCGTAAAAGTTTAAAATCATGCTCTACCAGGCATGTTCGCTTCCCTTTGCCCATAAACAGAGCAACATTAAAACTGCCAGATCGTTGAATGGACTTGGCGTGATGTTCTGTTCGTTCAAGGGAGCAGGACATGATGTATCCCGGCTAACTAGACGCTAAATGGATAGCCTTATGTTGTTAATTATAAACTACGTGCTGATCAGATACTGTTGTTGCTAATGTTAGACTCTAACTGCGTTCTTTTAAAGAATTGATATGTGTAGATAGTGTTTGCTTTCTGTAGATAAACTGTCAGATGTTAAGACCTTGTTTATGTTAGGTCAGTTGTCGTTGCTGTGATATCTACACTTCTAGTCAAATATTTGAAATATTTCACAAGTACCACTCCTTCTTCCATGACTGTCCCATGCTGGTCCAGTCACTGGCACCGTGCCAGTCAGTCATGTTGTCTGTCACCCTCCTCCTTGTCTCAGATGATGTGGCTAAGTTTCGGGTTCGTGGAGCGCTGGTGTTGAAAGCTGGAAGGGAGCCGAGCGTCTCACTGTCTCAGACCCAGCTATCAGAGGAGGACAGGATCAAACTGAAGGTGAAATATGAGAGTTTCGAGGGCTTACAACTACTGTGACCTTGTCCAAAACACACACACTTCTGAGCTTGACAGGGTCGTCCGACTCCTCTTGTTTCAAATAATTGGTTTTTATTTTTAGTTGATGGTTCTTAGTGACCTAAACTTGTTGCAAACACCCGAGCACCTGGTCTTGATCTCAGACCTTTATTTTCATAGTAATAAAAAGTAACATAAAATTCATACCTTCAGCGCATCTGTAAAGTTTATATATGTGTGAAGTAAAAAACATACCTCCAGGCATCCCTGCTATCTACCTCAGTATTTAACAAGGTAATGGGTGAGTTTCGAGCCATGGTGTGCAGGGCAGCTTTCACCTAGTGCGAGCCTACTGAATACACAGACTTGTACTGTAGGGGAAACACCACTAATTTATAAATCACTTCTTTAAAACTAAACAAAACACCTCATCAGTGTTTGTGTCTGGGAGGGCTCTGGGTACAGTTCATTAGCGGCCACAGCCAAAGACCAACAGACTGCAGCAGAGCTCATAAACTAGTGCCTGAAGCAGGCTGCTTCCCCGTCTTATGCCCACAACACCGGCTACATTAACTTGGGCGCAGTATACCGGATACTGGCTCATATCCCGGTTAAGGCAGTGTTTGGGATAGGCTGTTTATGCACCTGTTTAATATCCCATTCTTGAATATCACTGTATCCATGATGTACCCAAGAGTAAACAGACCTTCTGCCTCTCAGTGTTCTCCTGCCAGTGATTTAGCGAGAGACTGAAGCTAGTTTCAGCTACAGTGAGCTTGAACTGACCATGAAGACCAGCGTACATGTGTCAATATCCCAGATAATATGGGATTGTCCTATATAGCATATCCATGTTTCTCATAGCCGGGATAAGAGCTTATCTGGGTTGCAGGTAAACAATATTCCATTTACATGCACTAATTCATAAATTGTGTACTTAAATATCCCGAATGTTAAGGAAATATTAGTGTACATGTAAACATAGCCAAGCTCTACATCAGTCATTTTAATTTTTGTTCATGTTGTAGGGGTAAATATATAAAATGTGCAACTTAACCATTACAACATTATTCACAATATTTGTGAATTTGATTGGGCCCTGATGAACGAAGATCTAGAGGTGATTTGTTTTTTTACTTAATTCAGAATGACAGTAATGTAGGAAAAGCAATTTCACAGATTCCACTGACACATAAAAACGGTTTACCCAGAGACGGGTACGATAGGATTTGACAAGTGTAAGGAGCGGGTTCGTGGCATGAACGCGTTTGTCTCTAACGCGTTTGTTTTGGACTTGATCGACTCCACAGGAAGTGGCGGCGGTGGACGGTCTGTACAGAATCAGAGTGCCGCGTGTTTTCCTGCAGACCGACAGGCAGACCGAGCGGCAGATGGAAGGACACCTCACGGCGTTCGTCAGAGCCGTATGTATTTTCTCTCATCTGCTCATCGCTGCAGCGGACAGACTTCAGATAAATACGATACATGCCGTTGCTCAAACAGACCCATATTCCAGCAAAAGCGATATGGCGGTCTAACCCCAGCATCAACCTTTGTTCTCCTCTGCTCCTTAGTGTGCCATGGTTGAGTCCCATCTGAGCGACGTCATCAGCCTCCACACGGACGTCTCTGGCTACCTCATCGGCGTCTCCATAGTGACGCTACCCGGAGCCTGCAGGGGCACCGAGGTTGAGGATGAAGTGGATCTGGAGGTTTTCAACAGCACACTGAGCATCGTGGCTCCCGTCAATGCACCTGGGTCAGTCCTAAATGATGTTTAATTTTTTTTTCTCGTAATACTTTCTGCTAAAAAGAACCTTGTCCACGTGCCGCTCGGCGATATGGTTGAACTCCATATCATGATAATCATACAGGGTTTTTTTGTTATCGACATATATATCACAATATGGCTCACATATGCAAAATAGCATGTTGAATAATCAAATTAATATTCATCCCATTGAACCGAATGGTAATGTTAGGTGTTAAAATGTTTTATACCTCGTTTTGTCAGTTTTTAAATAAAATTTGCTTGTTAACAATTTAGAATTATCACAATATCCCAAAATCAACATAATATCACGACACGATTCACCTGAAAGACGATAAAGGATAACATTGTATTATCGCTCGGCCCCGTGTCCGCGTCTCACTCTGGTTTTACTCGCCGCCTGCCTCCTCTGTTCTGTCATGCTTGGCTGCCAGTGTCTTGGGCTCATCCCTGCCTGCAGAGGTCTGCTGTGCAGAAGTGAAATCCTCCTGTGCTCACGGGTGTAGCTTCCCCACATTCAGTTGTGTTTGCCTTGGCCTAGCAGCGCTGTCTCTTTTCCCACAGGTAGAACAAGGCTTCATACACCTTCTGCCTTTCGGATACACTTTCTGCCTCGTCTTTGGGTTTGTTTGAATGCTAATTGCCGCCTTTCTTCCAGGCCTGAGACGGCTCTGTTTCTCGAACGAATGGAGCAGGAAATGGAGAAGAAAGGGAAGAATCCGCAAGAGCAAAAATCCTTCTTTGCTAAATATGTAAGTACTCATGCTGAATACTTCTGACAAGACCACCGGTGTGTGCCTTAAGATGTTCTGTCTCCCTTCAGTAACCGGGCTCTGATAATTGTAATATAGTGTATGGATAAAGGAAGATGGCTGTTTCGAGTATTTAGCTCATCCTCTCTATATTTTTTTGCTACATCAGACCCACGCAAACTGTCATTCAGCGCGTACAGCATGTCTTGAGACATCGCAGAAAGTTCACACCATTACTGTGGTTTGAGTTGATGCTCACTGATTTGATGGAATTCATTCAAAGTTACCATTCAAATCAAAATGCTGTGGATGTACAGTAAATAATGTCAAATAAAGGTACAGTTAGGATTATCTCCCAAAACGTGGAAATGGCTGCACCTTGTTTGTGCTTATCGTCTGTTGGATGGTGTGTTTTTGGGTTCACCCTGCCGTGCGCTTCACAGTCTTCCCTGTTGAAGTCCTTGTCCCCGCTTCAGGACCCGCTCTGTTCCGCCGTGTTTCCCTGTCTGTGCCGGCGCTCTGGACCCGTCATCCTAGATTATTCAAAAAAGAGTTCCACTTTTCACTTTAGTAACGTAAAAATAAATCATCTTTTTGAGACGGTAGTGAGTTTTTGTTTGTCTATATTAATTCATATTAATATAATTTAATTTAACTATATTAAACAATTTGTTAACCTGTCCTCTGATTTTTTTTTTTTTTTTTCATTTTTGAAAAATATATTTACAAATAATCAAGCAAAAAAACCGGGATCAGACTTA
>OMOV01090544.1:8977-23204 GCA_900312565.1 Beryx splendens
GAGCCGAGGCTGAGATGAGATGAAAAGGGGGGGGGGGTGCTTGGAGAGCCTTGGAGAGGGCCATGACCCCGCATACCCCGAGAAGCCCTGGTAATGCCTCGGGCTCTTTCCCTTTTCTGAAACGCCGGTTGCGGTTTTGGTCATGTGCGAGGGCGTTGTCACGTGCTTAAGAAAGATTCACGACCGTAGGATTTCGCAGCAGTGAATAGGCCTACACTGGCACACGTCGAAGCGAAAGCCACACAGCGCGCCGCTAGGAGAGTCTTAAATAAACACGCTGTAACATCTCAAATAGCCTGACAGAGCCTCCGCAAATGTGCTGCCATGTGACCGGGGTGTCACTTTGACTTCCTAGGGAGGGGAGAGAAGAGAAGTACTGCTGTGTATACTTAGTCATTCCTCAAACCACTAACAATCCCTCTCGCTGCGCAGCTAAATGTATACATGCCATATTAGCCACAGCATGTCTAACATTAGTATGCAACGATTCTGCAGACAATGATATCAGGCAAGCAGAGTATAATTTTGGAGACCCTTCTGTCCAAGCATATAATTCTCTTGTAAATTTTGCCCCGCCGTCTTGACATCGCAAACCACAAAGAGTTTGATCCGTATTCCCTTTGTACTGAAACTGCACCATCCCAGTATTGTACTGTAAATACTGGAACTGGAAAAAACATGAAAATGTTTTGGAGAACGCTACTTCAAGGAAACGTTCGCCAGGCCGATTCCGCCTCAACCCACGAACTGCCGCATCGTAACGCTCCGATGCAAGAGAGTATGCAAATACGTTAAGGAACGGCAGAAGATTAGCTCCACTAATGCCAAACAGGCAATGCGAGAGGTAGGGGAGAATCCTGCTTCTCATTATCGCCAGCTCGCAAACTGGCGAGCGCGGCCAGCTTAGACGTTCCAGATGCGCCTGTCCTTGTGTGATCCTTTGCTCAGCTCCGTGATCTCACCTCGGGGCTGGAAACAGAGACGAGGAAACACACGCAGCAAGGGAGCGCCGCATGCTGCCAGCCAGCCAGGCAGCCGGGGCTTACGGAGAGACGCATGTATCCAGGAAGCCCGGCAGACTGGGAGAAGACCGCTCTTTAGAACATATGCCACATTCGCACCGGATCTCAATGGCAGACAAGATGCCAGAATCATGCTCGACGCTTGATTGGCTCCACTGCCTTTATTCTGTTATCATTTTAAATGCCTTCCATAATTATTGTGTTGGTTGGGGGAAGGAAAGTATGATCCAAAGACAAAACATTAGTGAAGGAAACAGCTGCTAGGACTCTGAAGCTCCTGTGAGGTCCGCTCTGGTCCAAACAGCCTCTCTCCATCACCTGCCACACTTGTTCTAAACATATGAATCACATGAAGAAGATTCAGTTCTCTCGCTGACCAATGCCTTTTCACTTAACAGACAATGGCGATATCAGTTTAATTTCAAAGGAATTAAAGTGACTAATCAGATGTCTTATTCGATAAGTTGAGATTTGGGTGGGCTGGAGTCTAGATCGTGCCTCAGCCGCTCAAACTCTGTTGAATCTTTGTTCAGCCCTGAAAGCAGAGGTGATTGATTCCAGATTGAGTCAGATCTCTGCTGTTGGCTCAGCAGCAGCCCACCAAATCAAAAAAGCTCTCTAAAACAATGCGTGAGCACGAGCATTAAGTCCATTCAGACTTCATTATTCTCTTGTCAGTGGGGTTCGGGATGCAGGCTGAGGGCAATCTGCAAATGCTGCAAAAGGAATGCATCGCCAACGACAAGAGGCCAACTGTTCGCAGACCTGCTCCGAAACTGGAGTCTGTGATGCTGACATTGTTTCAGTCAGAACGACACAACACCTCTCAGCAGTGCTGGTTTGTACACATTCTGTCTGCAGTGTAGAATCTTCTGTTTTTATCTCAGCTTGGGTCAGTAGAGCACTTTGGGATCTAACAGCACTTGGTGAGCTATTTGTTTGTTACTGTGCTATCTTAGTTAAATCTGTGTTTAATCTGAAAGTGTTTGGTTTGGTGCTTGAGTAGTATCGCTGAAACTAGATTCGTAGGTAAATAAAATGTAAAAAGCAGAGTTGATTTATTGTTTGTATTACACAATACCTGTTGCAAACCAGACAACATACCTGTTCTGAACTGCTATCATTATACCTTTAAAAATACCATCCCTACCAAAAATACGACAACTAGAACTGAAACTAAATAAAACCTCATCTAAAATTAAAAATTTGTATAAATAAATAAATAAATAAAAAAAAGAACAAAAACTAAACTGAAATTTAAATAAAAATCGAAAACTACATGAAAAATCCCAAACAGTAATAATCCTGTTGAAACACATCCGTGCCAGAGAAGATGATATACAATAGCAACTAAGATAACTGACATTCAAAGAATGTATCTGTTTTTAGTGTCCTCTCTTGGATCTAAATGGATAACAAATGGACTTGCCAGGGAGTGTTGTATCCTGGCTGAAGTACAACACTCGATAAACCTCTTTTCATGTTTGTCCAAAGCATCTAGATCACACTCAATATTAATACCATACCGACTTTTTTGCAAGGGCAAACACGCATTTCATTGTCAAAACCGTCCCATATTTAAGATCCTGGCCTAAGGCATCGTGCTTCCGCTTTACTGCTGGAGCAGGCCAGGACGAAATTAGATTATTAATGGGCAGCAGGAGGGAGCAGGCAGGTTGCTATGGCTGCAAATCAGGCCAATCAGAGGGGATAAGGAGTGACATCACTTCCACAGAAGCTATTAAAGCTGCTGTGTTTATGGTTAAAACATGAAGCCAGGTCTGACAGACCATTATGTATCACACGACTATGAGAAAAGAGGCCAGTGCATAAAGAAAGAGAGGAGATGTGTGGCGTTTTATCCCGAGTCTCACCGCAGGTCTTGGGGTGCAAGTGGACAGCATCTGATGCATTATTAAAATGAAGTGACCCATTGGTTTTTACAAGGTGAGGGAAAACGTGCTGACGAAACGTGAGACTGTGGCCAGTAAATGTGCAGAGAGAGCTGTGATCCAAAGAATGTGTGTGTATACTTTGATTTTCGAGTCATGCTGTGGGGTTTCCATATTGGCCTCATGAAGGAAAGTGCCTCCCCTGCTGTGATTTGTTGAAGCAATTTAATAGATTAAAGGTGCGATCACACCTACAGTTTGTTTTCTTTGGTCTGAACCATAGTGGAAAAGTTTAGGCTGCTTTGTATTTGGTTTGTTTAGGTTCGTACTGACCAATTACAAGCCAACCAGGGCTTGTAAAGAAAAGTCACATGGACTCACAAGTAGCTTGTTTATTGGACCGAGTTTTGGTAACCTGTCATCCTGTAACTTAAGCCAAGCATGATGAACTTGTCTGCACTCTTTGCCATAATTGAATGTCTCTGGTGTTCATACCACATTCATTCCTCAGCCCATATATTGAGGAGGAATTTCAGCTCACCTCATCTTGTCCCCAAGTTTGCTCCAAGCAGCAGCTGCTGGCAATCAGATGTCAACATCCATCTCTTTATACATATACAGTATATTTTGGTGTCGTCTCCTGCAGTTGGTTCTGATCACGTTCTCACTCCTAACCGTTCTCTCGGAAGAGGACTGAGACTCGCACTTTCAAGCGTCTCAGCGAAGTTATTTGGTGCCACCAGAGTTTTGATGACATCATTGTCACCTGCCCAAACAAACCAAAATAAAGGAGGAAAAGCTTCAGAGTTCAGATAAACTGCTTCAAACATGCTTGGTGTGAAAGCACTCTAAAACTTCCTAAATCTCACTGACCTTAAAGTGAGAATGACCCACTATTTAATTTCACCTTTGCATCTTACCATGTGAGGGAAATATAATGCCATTCGTGCTGTTGAGCTGAGCCTCACTCTAAATGTCAGTGAAAAGAAATGCACTGGAAAAAAGTCTCATCCAATTTTAACAGATCTTGTGACCTGAGAGCATAAAAAATCAAGAGCTTAACACATCAAACTTGACCTCAATCCAGCTGTGGCACTTCATAAAGAGGCAGGCTCCTTGCCCACAAAGTCCCTGAGCTACACCAGACGCGGATGTTGCTGTCATCCCCTCACCAATTCTATTTAGGACAAGAACCAACTAGCCATTATCATAGGATGTCTCCATGAAATCATATAGTCCCCGGGTCCCCGATGGACCTCAATGGGGAGATCATACCCGTCATTACATTGCACGCAACGCATGTGGGTCACAATTTCAAACCCGAGTGGTTCCAAAGGCTCCTGGTGATCCGTGATGGTCCCTGATGTCATGGCTCCCAGTGATGCCGCGCTACAGACAAACTTCAAATCAAACCACACAAACACAAACAGCAGGGGAAATTATGCACATGGCTGCCAAATTCATAACAAAAACAGATGGATACAGTTATCATGTTGAAAACAATTACAGCATCACCTCATAAAGAGGGAGGTGAAAGGCAGTGCATTCACATCGATGATGATGGTCACTTTTCCATTGATAGTGAGTATGAGTAGCCTCTTAAAGCCCTGATTCGCAGTATGGCGCCACCCGCTGAAACACTGGCCTCGCTACTTGTTTGTTTGGATTGATGTTCAGTTCATTGACTTGAAGACAGTTTTCCACTGCCAGAGAGATTGACTGAGCTTGAGACAAGCACTATTGCAAAATGTATTTATTTACAATGGGTTAGAAGAGATGCAAAAAGCTTACTTTCCATGTTTTCATATTATATCTGTGGGGGTTGATAGGTCATCAATGCCATTGAGCCAATGGTTACCTTGCCAGGTGTTGAGATTTCTGGTTTTCAAAACTCACTTTCTGGCCCGTATGCTGTTTTGGAACAAAGACTCCCCACCTGTTGGTATATCAAGATGCCCCCCACCCTCACACCACCACCCCACCAACTCTTTTCAACGGTACCCAACACAAAAGCTCAAAAGCCTTGTTCTCAAGCCAAAAATCAAATGACAAAGCGTTATCATTACAGTATTTAGCATGGTGATATATTACCTCTTCACTGGAAGTTTCTGTTGGATCTCCGCTCTAATCAGCTAGCTTACTCCTCTCTGTTGTGGCAATGTGACTATTATTTGTCAATTACAGGCCACCTTGGCTCAAGAGGATGATAGGGGTAAGAAGAGACTGCCACAGACCTGTGTAGGAGGAGAAAAGTTCTGTCAATGTTGTTGCAAGTCTGCTCACCAATAGAGGTCGGTAGAAGTCAAAGATGACTTGCCACCTGCTATTGGCTGGTCTTTGTGCCAGGTGATGTCACCTTCTATAGAGTGCAACAGGTGGTGGCATCACCTGGCACAAAGATCAGCCAATAGCAGATGAGCAGTTCAGTACCCTACTTTTCACCGTTAGCTGTCAGGCTTCATCACAGATTTGGGTTTGGGGTGTAGTTACTCTTTAAGTCAAATTCTTCAAAAATATGTGCAAATATAACTAAAATTTATAGGGACCATATACTGCAAATTCTTAGTTGGGTATTTAATGGCCTGCCTGGCCAGATGAGGCCTCTGCTGCTGATTAGACATCATGGCCGACACTTTGATGGTGAAAGGAGTGAGGCTGGAGAGCGGCGAATAACAGGGCCCGCTGTCTATATGGGTCACTATGTATTTTGAATGTGGCTAGGGGAATGTAGAACAGAACCGAAGGACCTGCCTGTCTGTCTGTCAGCCAAACCACAGCTTGGCCAGATTACAAGCGTCTGGATTAGAGGCCAGGGGTTGGGGTAGGGATGCGGATCCCACTGATGTGTAGGAACTCATGCACAAGAGGAGGCCACACATTATTAAAGCATCAATGTCACTGCGAAGGCACGCAAAAGCTGGAAACTGCCGAGGCATTTACATCGTGTGAACATTTAACTTCAAACAGCACTTTATTCTTTACGTTCTGTCTTCTGTGCTGTATCACTCAGCCTCTGGTGGACCATTACCCAGCAATGTGCATGATGTGATTTTGAGCAGGTTTGTTTTCCTGCTTCCTCTTAATCACAACAGGCCTCACAAGCCGCAAGGCCAGAAAATTCGGTAATGCAATCTTGGCCTAAGATCTACATCACTGTGTACAAAACAAACAAAAAAAGGGGACATTTTTTATCTCTGCGTTTGGCGGGCCATTGGATTCAGACAGATAATGGCTTCTCGTAAAACGTAACCAGGATAAATGGGAGAATGAGAACAATCTGCCGAGCACGCTGAGCCTCCGGCTGCTACTGGCAGGCCATGAAAGCTGCATTACGCAAACCAAGATGAGCTTTACGATTGTCTTTTTGTGTCTCGTGCCTGTCTAAATCACTTCAGCAAAATAATAGCTGTTATCAAAGAGAAGCCACATAATAGAATGGGACAGAACAAAGAGGCTCCCTGGTGCATGTTACCCATCAACGCCGATGTGGACATCCATTGTCTTTTATTATAATTCATGTGAATGTGACGAAAGTGGAAAAAACATTTACAGGCAGGACTATATTTGAATACAAATGATATTCATATGAGATGCGCATCACATGCTGTAAAGCAATATAAAGGAACATAACTGTCCTATGAAAGAATGAAAGGCACAGTATCATAAAGAGCAGAGTTTTGTAATCCAAGAAATCCCAATATGGGTTTTGTAATAGGAATAAAATGTAGCAAAAGGAAAACAATCATGAGAGAAAGCAGTTTGTGTCTGGGAATACTAGACCAAATATTGGATGGAAGAATTTCTGATCTCCTGTGCCACTGAAAACAAGATGAGCAACACCGCACACACACGCACACATGCACGCACGCACACACGCACGCACACACACACACACACACAACCTGTGGCCCTGACATCAGTGTTTGCATGCTAAAATCCTGTGTTTTCCTCCTAGGCCATCCAGTACTCAGTGGTTGAGATGCAGGGTTCAGTGACAAGTGAGTGATTCTGAGCAGATGCTGTCTTCACCTAGGTCCTCCAAGAATATGACAGGGAAAATTAATTCAATTTCGCTGGCCGGCTGAAGTCGGACTCTAACTGTCCTTTCAACACCGATTCAATTTGCACTTGACCAGGAATGTGATCTGCCGAAGCTCAGATATTGCTTTTCGGGGTCCTGACTGGCACACCTCTGTGCTGAGAGAGACAATGATACATATTACATTATGATACATTATGGCACAGGTGTCTCGCTATATGTTGGAGAGACAGGTGAAGCTTTTAAGACATGCCAGTTATTTATGTTTTTTTCCTTCCAGTTGTTTCTCCATGAATATTATTTTCCATGAAGGCTGTATTAAACCAGCATGCTGAGAATCTATCTCTACTTTGGCAATATATCACGCGTCACTATTGTGTTGATGGGTGAAAATCAAAACATAATTAACTGGTGTTGAAGTTCAAAGCCATACACTGACGATGATTTCTAGCTGATATTGTTATCCAAAACGGATGGACTCCATAGGAGGAAACATTAAGCAGATGTTTAAATCAAGGCCTCTCAAGTGATCAAAGCACTCCTTCCTCTCCATGTACTCTTCAGATTTATAATACATCCCACATATGTCTAAAAATGGATGAGATAGCACAAAAAAATGAGCCTAAGAGACACTTGTAGCACCAACTAACCCAATGGCAAGACTGTGAAGCCTCTTCTCCTCACTGCCTCTGTGTTTCTCAAGCAATTTAAGGTGAATCTTGCATAGGAACTATCATAATACACAACATTAGATCCAATTTGTATGAGTTTCTATGCACTTTTACGTTTCAGATTCATCACCATGGCCTGGTAGAGCCACAGCAGTTGACGTGCCGCTGCCAAGCCATGGTCTACCCACACAACCCATACTCAGTGGATCATTAAGTGACTTCATAGCCACTTATACAAACCCGGTCGGCAAAAAGCAAACATCAACAAGGTTTCCACACAACCCCTAATTGTTCAGAGGGAATTCCCAAAAGCCGGCACTTAGTCATGATGCAGTTTATACATTCAAAATTTAAGGGGGAAATGGGTCACATGGCCTAATGGGGCCTGTCTATGCCACATGACATTTTGTCTGCTATCACGTGCTGCTTGAGGTTATAGTCAACGTTTAAAGTTGCACTATAGGCAGGATGTTTAGGTAAAAATACACCCATCTTTTCAGCCTAAATCACACAGTTGGGCTCCAACAGAGAAGAGTGTCCCATCATCACTGATTGAGATGCTGTAGATTAACCATATATGTCCAAATTATATTCTGGAGTGGGGTATGGTCACTATGTGTTGGGTATTGACAGTCACACCGTGGCCATGTTGAATACTCCAGGTGGGAAACTGTGCTCTGAAAACTCTTAAAAACATATTAGAAACAGCATCTCAGGAATCCAGAGGGATACAAGTACACATTTTAAGATATTTGGCACATTATCATTAGCTACCAGAGTCTAGTCTAGGTAGCTAGTAGCTTACTAACTAGTAAGCTAGCTAAATAACTTCCCTGCTAAATTCAAGCAGTTGTGGTTGTTGTTCCAGAGATTGCTAGCTAATTTGATAACTGTTCGGTCTATCTGAAGTCCTTGCTGTTGTGTAGGTAATGCTAGTTTTATATATTTATGCCAGTCTTCCAGGTAGAGTTTCTCACCCCGAGAGTTCAAGTGATGAGTCGAAACTTGTGAAATGCAAAACTGTCCCATACAGTGCTTCGTCCAGAGAAAGCTGGGCTTACCGGTGTGAGTCTCTCTCATTCTTTTGGTATGAAGCATCACAGACCGGCCAGGATTTCTGGGTATTGAAGTTCGAACAGTTACCTCTCGCTGCCATTAGGAGCCACGAAGCATAGTGAAGCTTTAAGGGCAAAAGAGCATATTTCTCTAAATGTCAATGTCTCTTGCATTGCTGAAATGGTCGCATAAGGCCACAGATTGGCTATATTGGCCTGAAGCAATGTTCCATCATCACTCAGCACCGTGACCAGGTCAGAGTCTTGAGTACGTTTGAGTTTGTTTGCCTGAGCTGTTGCTGATTTCATCATGGCTTTGTTTCCCTCTGTGGCCGATGCCGCCAGGATAGCTACACAAGCTGGAGACCACATCGAGCCACAGCCAGCTCTCTGTATCTCTACCCCTCCTTCCTCCTTATCCTTATCCCTCCTTCACTTTCTCTATCCACTCCTCTCTCCATGCCAGGCCAGTTCCCATCTGGCCACAGCAGAGCTTTCCAAAATAGAAGCATAACTGCAGCAGCGCACCACCCAAAACCAGCAGTCAGCCAGTCGTCTCAGCATCTCTCGCCCTATTTGACAGATGTTCCCCCCCGGCTCGATCTGGCTCTTAACAAGAGGGTGGTGGCACAGCGCACAGAGACTTTTCTTAACACAGTGCATGTGGTTAACCATCAGAGGAGAGGAGAGGAGAGGAGAGGAGACTATTGACAAATGAGACTACTGCTGAGGAGATTGTTAGCCTCTAGTGGCCTCTACACTGTAGTTTACACTGTGAGCCACCAGGTCACAAAACAGGAAGAGGGCGCTGTTCTTCAAACAAGCAAACAGCTAAAGCTTTCAGAGATTCTCACAATGGCAGATGGTGGGAGGAGTGAACGGCCGATGGAAAAATCACTTCCAACACATTGATCCTCTTCAGTAAAGACAAAGAGAAAACCTTTAACCTAAGAAGCAAAGATGTGACAGGAGGGATCAGGGTATATGGGAAATGTGGTCTTCATTTTGAGAAATATTAGCACTAACAATACCACTGATGTGAGATAGAGGCTACCAGTTGTCTCCACCATGGTCTCATTTGTTTATGGTAATTATGCCAAGTTATCACAATTAATTTGTCTATGATATAGTGATGTTTAATAATGCTAGACGTTGCACCTTTAAAATCTGGCTTTTATTGTTTACTTTTAAAATAGTACCAATCTACTCACAGGGAGCAGGCGGCAGCATCATATACCCAAACTGAAGCAAAGACCTTGACTCAAGCAGCATGATTTGATTATGAATGAATGGTGGCTCTGGAGCAACAGATGTGGTTTCATGGGTTCCCAGCATCATAACTTACATGTGTACTGCCATCCCTTCCACCTCAGAAATCTCCCTCTTAGGCTGCAGACGGCCCTGAATCCCCTCCATCAGCCTCTGTTCCAAGTCCCTCAAAGAGAGGAGCTTATTGGCATAGACATCTGAGAAATCAACTATGGCTCCCCTGGACTGTTTCAGAACGTCCTGATATTGTATGTCATAGCTCTTATGGTGCTGGAATGCAAAGCTTGCTTGGGAAACAGATATGGATGAGCAGAAGATTACCTTGCAAGTTGCCTGCAGTCTTTTTGGTTTTGAAGACAGAGATATTGCTGATATTACCGACTGTAAGGGGCTTTCAGATCTTTTGTGATCTGATCTTCAAATTAGAATCATATAGAATAAGATAATGTCATTGAGAAGTGGTGAAGAACAGATTCAATTTGGTTTCAATCTTCCAACTGTCCCATTACCCCTCTTCCACACTGTATGCTAAATCAAATGAAACACAATAATTTGGCAATAAAAAGATAGGAGCATCTGACCAACTGCATATCTGTCTGAGCATTCTGGTCATGAGAAGGTTAAGCACCCCTGAATAGAATAGAATAGAAGAGAATAGAATAAAATCGAATAAAATCCAAGGTCTTAGTAAACAATATTGCACTCATATTCTGCACATTTGTACTCCCCACATGCAGGCCAAATAAAAGGCTTGGGTGCCTCTCCATCATTCTTTGTGGTGACAGAGGTCAGAGGTCACTAATGGAGCCTGCCAGGAGAAGGCTGCACATCATTACGGCTCCACCGTCCGCAGGGTGCAGGTCCCTAATCAACAGCTGATGAATGCTGGCCCGGGGTCGGCTGCCTAATAAAGGTCGTCCGGCTGGTCAGCCCTTGCAAATGAAAGGGTCCACGTGGATGATGCTTCCCCCGTCTGACTGCTGCGGTTGAGCTCCTCCGGTAAGGTCACCGGTCACCCGCGTGGTTCAGGAGGGGAGACCGTCTCCGTCAGCCAGTGATGTAGTGTGAAATGAAAAGGTGGGTAAACTATGACCTTCAGTTGGTTATATTTTCAGAAAAACCTGAGAATATTTTTACTGTTGTGATGATTTTCTCCAGGATTCCATCACTATCTATAGTGTAGGTAGAGAGATAACAGTGAAACTATGATCATTCTGATGATTCTTCTGCATTCTGTAATTGTGTTAACTTCTTGTAAATGAAATAATGGTGAAGTTTAACAATTCATCAATTTGCTGGGGACCCACTGGAACCCCTTCAAGGACCCCTTGGTGGTCCCTGGACCCCATGTTGAGGACCACTGAACTATCTGTCTCATGAAGATTAAAGGCAACCTAAAATGGTGGGTGAACTCTTTCTTTCTCCTATTATGCAAATAAAAAGGCAGATAATCTCAGTCTTTATGTGTTTACCTGCTATTACATCCCTGCAGACAGCAATTCAAACAGAATGCTATCTATATTTCTTTCTCTCATTTCCTACAGAGTCCTAAACAGAGCTCCCTCTTATGGTATGAGCACACATACCTCCTACTGCTATGTTTTTGCAATTGAAGCAGAAACGCCGGACATTCATATGACACATGTCACAGCATCTGCCTGTGGAGAAGCTCTAGGTGGGTTTGAAAACAGCCGCAGCCCTGCGCAGGCTCCTGTAGCGAGGAGAGGCCCGGGAGCCACGCTGTGTTGTTACTGCAGCTGCCGTCAGGCTTTTCCTCCACGTCCTGCACGTGCCGTGGAAAAAAAAACATCAGTGTCCCCTTCCAGTGAAGTGAAACACGCTTCCCCTTTACCAACCCGCCAAAGAATGCGTGTGACGCATTTAAAAATCACAAAATGAAACATTAACTCGGCATTAACGGGCAGACGTACCTGAAAATGAATGGAAAAGCAATAAAAACGGGACAGCAGAGAGTACAATCTGTAAAATGTTTTCAGTGTGGAGCGTCGGTCACATGATGACCGCTATGGAAAAGGAGGATCTAGGAAACATTCATTTTATGTTATTTTATTTTATTTTATTGAAGTAGGTCATGCTCATCATTGAGATTGAGAATGCCTTTTTCAAAGGGAGACTTGGGCAAGAAAGCAGCATCATGACAAACCACAAACTTACCTGATGAGGCAATACTCCAACTATTGAAATTGTCATGGAAAGGCCTTTATCTGATTATCTTAACTGGGGTACGGTCATGATCAGAGTAAGCATGCTACAGTTAACACATCTAGACTTTTCTGTTCTGCTGAATCTTTCCATTTATTGGGGCATGTAAATGTCTTAGTCAGATTTCTTGTGGTTTTTCAAACTGTGTATGTCGGTCATCAGACACAGTAAACCAGATGTTGTATTTACAAAGCAAACCACAGAGCCTAGTGTAGCACAGTGCATGTAGCACAATTATTAAATGCATCCATGTAAACAAGGTTGGTAGAGAAATCACATTACTCTGAATCATGTAAACATTGTAATGGATATGTTGCCTTAGATATTGCCTTATTGCTGTGCATGTATTGTTGATATATGAAATGCATGGGGGTGTCACCAGCCTAGAGGTTAGAGAAGCAGGCTTGTGATGGGAAGGCTGCCAGTTTGAATCCCCAGACCGGCCGTGAAAATGTGGCTGTGGAAAGTGAATGAGTAACGCTCTCCTCTCCCTCAGCAGCCACTGCCCAAGTGCCCAGTTGCTCCAGTAAAGCAGCTCAGTGTCCAGCAGTAGAAGCCTGTGGTTATACTGGGCAGCTCCCAGGTATGGATGTTGGGAACTGTATGAATGTGAAGCAGGGTGTTGCTGGAAAAGAGTATGCATGCTGAGTTGACTTGCACTGGATAAATAAAGGTTTAAATAAAAACAAAATGTACATCAGCAAAAATATACTAATTCACTATATGAGTTCTCAAAACTCATCAAGAGAGGGGCGCCCCAGTGGCTCACCTGGTAGAGCGCCTACTGCTAAGGCTTAGTCCTTCCCGTGGCCAGCCCGGGTTTGAATCCGACCCATGGCCCTTTGCCGCATGTTATCCCCTCTCTCTCTCCCTACCTTTCCTTTCTGCTTACTGTCCTGTCATATAAAGGCAAAATGCCCCCCCAAAAAATCTTTAAAACTCATCAAGAGAGACCAACTTTTTCAGTTAGAACTCATTTTGGGTAGAGCGGACACGGGAGCCATGAGCAGACTGGGAGGCTCTGAGCGTGGCAGGAGCTGCTGATGCGTGACATGAGGTCACGAATCCCGAAATGAGTTTTAAAGATTTTATTCACAACCTTTCAGTTTCAGACGGCCTTGGCTCCGATCCCAGAGACCTCTACTTTGACAAGTGCAGGGCAGAAGTCACTGAAGATAGAGAGAGAGCCATTGAACATGGTTTTTAACTATTTTCACCAGCTATCAAAGAGTGACAGGGAATGGTTGAGAGGTCAGCAAATTAAAAAGGAAGCCCTGTCAGTGTATGTGTGTGTGCGTGTGCATGTGTGTGTGTGTGTGAGTGCGCGTGACAGCCACCATTTTTATGTGTACCGACAACCACAGCAGTGGAAAACTGGCTTTACTTGGAGGCTTGAATGGAGTTGTCACTGATGCCACCACTAGGTGGTGATCTTTTACAAGCTGCTGCTGTCTCTTTTAAGAGTTAAAAACCTGCAGTAAGCGATTTCAGACCCTGTAACAAATCCTGAAACTAACCTGTGCTGCTATATGAACTCTAACATGCAGAGCCTCATGACCCTGAAACCCTTTCAGGAGCTCAACCACCAATGCATGATTTGGAGTTTGCTCCCTGTGGCTCACGTGATCAGGTAGGCCTACATGCGTGCCCTTCCTTCCACACATACACACACGTAGCTTCCCCACTCTGCAGTGACACGCACAATCAGTCATAAGTTCCTCCACAGACTTGCAGCTCAAAAAGAAATACTGGAATACTAAAAATACTACAACAAAAGTCTCTCTTCTCTTCCATTCTTTCCTCTCCTCTGTTCCTTTGCTCTTTCTCTCCAGAGGGTTTGTGGATGTCGGAATGTCCCGTTCCTCTGACAGCATGTGCCACAAATGCAAAGTCCTCAAATCCCTCAAGAAGATGAAAACTGAGTAAGGTTTGTATCTTCAACAGCAGCACGCAGATCTTTACAGATGTTTTTTATTTCACCACCTGCTGATACTTTCTCCTCCATTTCTCTGTTTGTATCTGTGTGTGTGTGTGTGTGTGTGTGTGTGTGTGTGTG